>BQNB010144539.1:0-16842 GCA_026074375.1 Tanacetum coccineum
ATCAAGGTTAACGTGTTCTTTTGGCGTGTCCGTCTTGATTGTTTACCAACCAGGGTCAACCTGGTTCGGAGAGGTATTAATGTTGAGTCGTATGTTTGCCCGATGTGCTCCTCCGATGCGGAGGACATCAATCATATTTTGTTTCGATGTGAGCTGTCGCAGCAGGTTTTACGGCGTATTTGTAAGTGGTGGGACTTATCTTCGCCAGGTTGGGATTCGTTTCAAGATTGGTTCCCTTGGTTTCTTTCGATCAGGCTTCCCAACAAGGTTAAATCTTTGTTGGAAGGCACTTTCTATGTTGCTTGGTGGTCGATTTGGAGGTTCAGGAATCGCATCATTTTCGAGGCTATTCGTCCTAGTCGCTCGGAAATTTTCGACGATATTGTTTTTTATGCTTTTAATTGGTGTAATAGCCGATGTCATAAGGCTTTTTTTATGGGAGGACTGGCTTAAAAACCCTCATCTTATTTCCTTGTAATGTTTTTCTAGCATCTTGCTAGTTTTATTATATCATCGCCGTTCAAAAAAAAATTATGTGATATATTAGATCTAAATAATAATAACATTAAGAGTAAACTACACCGTTGGTCCTTGTGGTTTGCGTTGACCAGCGTCCCTAGTCCCTTGACCAAAAACGTTACACGGGAAAACATTTACGGTCGGATGGTGACCCTTAAGGGACTAACGGCGGAAAACGTTTACCACTTAAGGACAGATGGTGCAACTTTTTTGGTCAAGGGACTAGGGACACTGGTCAACGCAAACCACAAGGACCAACGGTGTAGTTTACTCTAACATAAATATTTTCATCCTAAAGGTGGTAGTTTTGTTATCGTCACCTCTACTTTTATGCGTGTTACCCATCAATTTTCAGATTTAAAAATTGATAAACCCAATGTGGTTGTATGTATGAGTTAGGGGTGTAAACGATCCGAGCCGAGTCGAGTTTTGGCCTAAACGAGCTAGGCTCGTTTATTAACAACTCAGCTCGAGCTCGAATAAACTTTTATATATTGGCTCGAGCTCAAGCTCGAATATTTTTTTGTTGTTCGAGCTCGAGCTCGAAGATCGTTTAAGATATTTTACCTTTTTTGCACTCTTACAATAAATTAACTTTTAGGATTAAGATGCTCGTATAAAAGATCGAGCTTGATAGGCTCGCTTATTAACTCAAGCTCGAGCTCAAAAGCTCATTTACAATTATAAAAATTGTTTTAATGCTCAAACTAGAGTTAATATATTAATATAAATTTTAAGCTCAACAAATATTGTTTAAGAACACAATATCAATGTTTAATAACATCTAAAGCTTAACTAAGTTTCAAAATAGGGTGGGGGCTTTGTTTATATAGAGCTCTTTCCCTTGAAAGTTTTCCTTTTCAAGCGATGTGGGATAAGTCTACTAACCATGTCCCTCTTATATTTCAATTTCTCTTGTTCTTTTCTTATTTTTTTGTATCAAGTATTTCTAGTTAGCAAAAAAAGATGATTAAACTTTTATTTATTTTTAATTTTAAAACAAAAATTAGATTGTTTGTTGCAACAATAATATAAAACTGAGTTTAAATTATATTTAAATCACGTATAAAATTGTTTTTATTTATAATGCTATAAGGATGTGCTTTTCACGATTTCAAACACGTATAAGAAATAAACAAAGCAAACATCCCCTTAGCCATTAATCAGTATTTATTGCAATATTCTCAAACCATGTGTTTGTTAGAGAGCTTCATTTTTAGGTGTTGTATCTTTCTTCCACTGCTTCCGTCACACACAAGGCTACATAAAATCAAATGAAACTAAAAAATTATGATTACATGAATTAGGAAAGCCTAGTGTAATAACATCGACTTAAAGTTATAATTAAATATGGAGTAAGATTAGGCATCTTAAGAAATAAGCAATTGAGATTAATTTTTTTTAGCTAATTTAAACTTTTTTGCGACGTTCTTAAACATCAATTGTTATCGTTTTAGTAGTATGTAACGTTTCTTTTGTGTTCTATGTATATGCTTTCATAAGCTTGCTATAAATTTGTTAACTAAACCTATACTATCAAGTGTCAAGTCATTTCATATAGATTACCTCATAATAGCGTCTATTTTTGATAAACTATATACATTAGACATCAAAATTAAGTAACACTATATATCGCTTGAGATGTGCTATGATCATCTTATAGAAAATCAGTTAGGTGATTTATACTTTTATTATATGAGTACTCGTGCACAGCAACATGATTTTATAGCGACAAGCTTTTGTAGTTGCATGATCATTTCATACATCACTTTCACTTTCATCAATTAGAATCATTTCATACGTTAGCATGTCATCATCATCATCATCATCATCCGAGATGACAATAACATCATCACAGTTCCAGATGACGAATTTGGATCAAAAAACGAATTGATATTGGGTGCGGGATTGGGAGCGGGATGAAGATGTTATATAAACGAACAAAAGCGGTGAAAAAGTAGGTGTTATATAAACGATCATGAACTAAAGTAGTAAAACAAATTAGTAAAGTTTTAGTAGCAATCGTGGGTTAATGCAAGATGAATAAAAGTCTCAAATTAATATAGAGAATATTTTTCAAAATTAATATAGTATGTGTGTGTGTGTTTGAAAATTAGATGCATTTACATATATAAGATGCATTTAATCAAGTTAGATGAATCTTATGTAATTTTTGTCCCATGTGTGTCAAATTTCCTGTCAGTTTTACTTTGCTTCGTTTTCACTTCAAAATCACTTTCAAACCTAATTGAGATGCATCTAATTCAAGTAGCAGCATCTCAAATGGATGGTTATATTAGTTTATCATCCTTCTCATTTTAAGTTTTCTTCTTACTTATGCATGCTTTTATGTGTGTGGCTTGTTTATATCTATTTGTGTGCATGACATATAGTTATTAACTTGCGACTCAACTCTCATTCAAAATCGTATATTTTAGCACGTAACTTATATCATGAATCATAGTAAGAGGAAAAGATAACATAACCCTTATTAGCTCAATGTCACACTCAACTTCATCAAATATCAAACTGATTTGAATTTTACTTTGATACTCATAATACATGATGTATGTCATGTCTATAGTTGTTATACGTGAATGGCTCCTTTACCAGAAGAAGTGCAATGCGTTTTACAAGTTTATAAATCAATATAATTTGATTGAAACATGTTTATGAAAATAAAAACACACATTCAAATGCTTTATATCAGTTTAGGTAAGATATATAAGTGTATTAACATAGATTAAACTTAAAAGAGTTATCATTTAGTTGTTTAAAAAAATATATTAATAACTAAAAAGCAAATAATGTGCGTATTAAATGTAGAAGATGGAAGCAAAAAAGAATAACACATGTTCAAAAAAGAGTAAAATAAAACACATCCCAAATAGAAAAAGAGAAGAAAGAAAGAAAAATAAAAAGCCTATAAAACAAAGTATAAGAAAAAAAAGAAAGTGTACCTTCAAGTAAATATGTAACTTAGAAATAAAATATTAAGATACAACTTGAATCTTAATAATACTAGAAAAATATATTAAATTTTTTAAAATAAAATAAGCTTAAAAATTTATATATTAAGTGTTGGCTTTTTAAGCTCGAGTAGCTCGTTCGGCTCGTTAAGCTCGACTAGCTTGTTCGGCTCGTTCGACTCGTGATATTTAAACGAATTTTCGAACGAGCCGAGCCAAATATTAGTTTTCAAAGCTCGGCTCGTCAAACTAATCGAGCACTAATATTTGTTCGAGATCGACTCGAGCTCGTGAGTATTAAGCTCGAGCTCGAGTAAAACGAGCTCGAGCTCGAGTAACTCGTTAAAAGCTCGAATCGTTTACACCTAGTATGAGTTAAACCCAATGTGGTTATCCAATGTGGTTGTGTGTATGAGTTAAACTCAATGTGGTTGAATCAAGTATAGAAATCGTGTCTAGGTGGAATAATTTAAGAAAATAAAAGTCCACGTGGAAATTAAAAAAATAATTATTTATCTAAGTGGAAAATCATCAGGTCATATTACCTATATTGTCACAAATTAGCTGGTTTCAATGACTATATTGGTAATATTCAAAGTTGGTTACCTAGATCTGTAAAAGTTAGAAAGTATGTTGGTAATATATAGATTTAACCCATAGATAAATAAATAACACACTTGTTTACTACCTCTGTTCCAAGTTTATAGTCCCATCTTTCTTTTTTGGTATATCGCAAAATAATTGTGCATTGTTAAAAAAATAGTTGAATTTGTTTAATTTTACCATATTACCCTTAATCAAAATTGATATTTACAAAAATAATAGAAAACACAAATTATACATACATACATTTAGCATTGTACAGTAGAAGCTACAGTGCTTCTACTGTACAATGGTTTGGGCTGGGCCTGGGCTCAAAATTTGGGCCGGCCCAAAAAATTTTTTTTTTTTTTTTTTTTGGCATAATTTTTTTTTTAATTTTTGGCACAAAATAGAGGGAAAAAAATATTACAAAAGTACCGATTCAACTTTAAAATAATCGACATAGTCACAAACGTACAACTTTAAATTACATTAAACAGTGTCATTTCAAAAAAAAACCCATATAGCAAAAAAAAACAAAGGTTTAAACATGAGGCCCAACACATAAGCCCATATAAAAAAAAACTATTAAACATGAGACAAAAAAAAATCGCAAAAAAAAAACTAAAAAAAAAAAATTACCGCCCCGCAACAACGCGCGGGACATAAACTCATATAAGGAAAAAAAACAAATTATTAAACATGATACCGAAAAATAAACCCGCACTATTAAACATGAGACCGAAAAAATAAACCCGCACAAAAAAAAACATATAACCAAAGAAAAAAACATTTAAACATGAGGCCCAACACATAAGGTCATATAAGAAAAAAAACAAACTATTAAACATGAGACCGAAGAAATTAACCCGAACAAAAAAAATGCCCCAGAATAACGCACGAAAAAATAACGCCCGCAGCAACGCGCGGGTAATCTTTGCTTGTTAATTATCAAATGGTAAATTGTTTTGTAGATACCAAAAGTAACTAATGCATTTTTTTTAAACTGTCTATTTCTTATATGTTGAAATTAATATTCAAACCGAGGTAGTTTATAATAAGATTAATTAACTAATTAATTGTATCACGACCCGGGTGTTGACCATATCCCAAGTGCTGACCCTTCCATGCATGCTCAGAGGTCTCTATATAAATCATCCATTTAGGTGGTAAGATCGAAACATAAAGCTTGAAAACAGTTACCTAAAGAAAAACACGCCAACTTAACGTTGTCCGTCGATCTGTCCATCCCACATTGAAATGGCCTCTAGCTCATCGAACCTTCCTCCTGATGCTTCTCGGTACTTGTATGCATCAAATGCTAATGTATCTAACTTTGTTTCTGTGAAGCTTTCTGGGAGGCACAATTACCATCTTTGGAAGGCACAAATGCTTTGCCTAATGGAGAGTCACAACATGCGTGGTATTGTTGATGACACTTTTTTGGGTCCATTAATTTTGGACATTGATACCCACAAACAGTATGATAGTCTTCTCAAAGGTTGGATTTTTGGTTCAATTGGGGAAGAAGTGCTTGGGGATGTATACAATCTTGGTTCAGCCAAAGATGTTTGGAAGGAATTGAATGCCACCTATGATACCACTTCACCAAATCAAATAGGTATGTACGTCTTGACTCTTTATTAATCATCTCGACCACTCCAAGTTTAGGGTCCTACTATACGAACCCTAAATCCACTAAATAAACACTCGTTTAGCTTATGTTTTAAATTTTTATATCGAAAAAAAAAACAGCTGACACAAACACTTTCATTTTCTCTCTCCACACAAAAATCATCTCATCTTCTTCAATTTATATTTTTTCTCACATCAACCTCCACCATCACCACAATCAACCTATGTACAGGTTACAAACATATCTACAAAATTTAGAAACTAAAATAGATAACACTAACCAATACACCAAACAAGCATGACATAGTTCCAGATCTAGAAAAAATTGATTTCTAATTAAATACATATGTCACGTACTTTCAATGAAGATGAAAAGATGATATTTTCATATATTATTTTTTTTTGGGTAAAAGGGCTTCATATTTTTATATATTATCTTTTAAGATAATCATATAAAAACATAAATCATGATTCTATGTTTACAAAGTATCAAAAAAAAGATCTTGTGTTTAAGTATCGGATCTAGATAGATGCTATGGTGTTCGTCGTGAAGGTTGACGGGGATGTTTCCGGTGTTGATGAAGTTCTCCGGTGGTGGTACATGGTGGTGGCGGTGGTTGTGAGACTTCGATGAGTGGTGGCTAAATGGAGGCCGTCTCGGTGGTCAGCTGAGAGTTGTGGTTATGACTTGTGAAGATGATGAGTGATAAGTTTTTAGAAAGAATTATGTGAAAGAAAGTAATTGAAGGGACCCATAAATTAAAAAAAAGAACTGATAATCTAGAAAATTGTGATTAGTAATTATTGCCTAGTCTAAGTGTTTAATTAGTGAAAATAAAGTGTTCATTTAGAACAATCATAACCACATAAACTCTTCATTTAATTTTCTTAATCCAACAATCTTGGAGTTACATGAGTATATATATACTAGCATGTCGCGGCGGCAAAAAAACAATAACTCAAAAACTATTATTATAGTTATTGCTAAGTGTAAAGGTTTTTCAGCAAGTAATGTACCGTAAGAGCAAATAAAGTTATGTGTTAGTGATGGGTATCGGTTAATATCTTATAAAAGAAAAGACATTCTTATCTAGCTTACTAAGTTCTTTTGGCAGCCATGGCTTCCGATTTTTTGTTCGACCAATCTACGGGGCACTGTCACACAGACCCGAACCGAGTAAAGCCCTCATTTTTCATAAGATTGACGTGAAAAGGCGTGATAAAAGACGCTAAGGCGTGAGGCGTGGCGGATTTTTTGGATTTAACTCCGATAATTTTTTTAAATAATGAATATTACATGTAAGGATAGTTTCTTAACTTTATTTATTATGCACGCTCAATATATATAAAATATGGTATAAATGTATATATATTTTCATACTAGCATGGTACCCGCGCAATGCGGCGGCGGGTACTCGGTGACTATTTGTGTGGCGAACAAATGTTACACTCTTACCGTCAAGTTTGTATTCAAATTAAGGTTAAAGTTGTATAAACTTAAATCAAAATAAAATAAACCCACTAAAAATAAAAAAAACTAAAAATTCATAAAAATATATATAAACAGATGTTGAATTAAAGAGCACAATATTTTAGAAAATATGGTGAAATTAGATCATAGAAAGAAATAGATAAAAATATATTTCAATTTAAAAATAAAAATGGTTTTGTAATTAAGAAGTGACACATGTCACATTAATTAAGATTGCACATCTTTATGTAAAAATGAAAGATAATATTTTCATAACAAGTAAGTGTAAGTGTCTGAAAATTCAGACTTTTTAATTAAAGAATAGTCTCAAATGCTTTATAATGTAGTAATATATTTTGCTTCATTAAATGGATTAACTGGATGGCCTCTTTACGTATTCAGTCTAAAGTTAAGATGATGATCCAATGTGTCTTTTTTGTGGTTTGGTGGCTTGTGTGGTCTTATCGAAACAAACTTCTATTCGAGGAGAAGAAACCTTCAAAGGCGATTATTTTTGATGATGTTGTTTCTATATCTTTTTATTGGTGTAAGTCTAGATGTAAAGCATCGTTCAGTTGTGATGATTGGCTTAAAAACCCTTCTTTGATTTCTCTGTAATTCTAGCTCCTTGTTAGTTTCTTAATAAAATCCGCTGTTCAAAAAAAAAAGTCACGCCTTAAAAACACAAAAACTTCACCATAGCTACTAAGACGTGAGACTTGGTCATACCATCACACTACGTCTCACGCTATTTATAAAACCCACATTCATATTCTCATATACTAGTATATATTACAATGTGATGAGGCAAATACTAAACTTACATAACAAGAACACATCAAACTATGGAAAATGCTTTTGAATGTCCTCTATAGATTCCCACGTGTCATCCTCTAGTGAATTGTTAGTCCATTGAACCAACACAAACATTGCAGCTGCATTTTCAACTTTTTTCAATTTCCTGTCCAAAAATAGCAACTGATTCTGCTTGTATGAGACCTGAATTATCACAAGGAGGCAGCACTTCAGCATTAATCACACACTTCACATTTCTTAAGTCGGATGTGTGGAAAACATCATGAATAAGGGCTTGAGGAGGCAACTCCGACTTATAAGCTACTAGTCCCACTTTTTTTTTTTTTCTAAAATAAAAAAAAAAAAAAATGGGACTAGTAGCTTACTTGTCCCACTTTAGCTTAACTTTAAAAGGACCAAAGTACTTGTGTGACAACTTATTATAAACCTTGCTGAAATTTGTATGTGTGGCTTCAATTTCAGATACATCTAATCACCTACCATAAATTCTCTATCAATCCTACGTTCTTGTGCTTGTCGTTTCATTTTATCTTCAGTTCATTTTGAGATGGAATCCAAGCATGCTGGTCAATTATTCTATAGCTAATAGAGTTTTGTCCACTTTATCCGCTATACTTTTTACAGTCACATACGGAATATATGTAGTGGGAGTGTTTGGCCATAAAGAATTTCATAAGTGTTTAGCCCTTACCGCTGAGTCATCCCCATTGATTATAGTACTAATGAACATTATCCCTATCTGAAACAATACTCTCTAGCAATCCATGGACTTTGTAAATGTTATTAAGATTTTGAAAAAATTCATATGTCGATACTATTTGCTATAGCAAATTTCCCTATAAATACACTCATTGAGGTTTAGGTTTTTATTCTTCCATTCAACATTCTCTCTGTACATTCTCTATATACATTGGCCAAATAATAACATTTATACCAATATCTATACAAATTTTTACAAACATTCCTTTAGATCTTCGTATAAAAACTATATTTGGATCTATTATGGTCTCAAATTACGAATTCATCACCTTATGTCGGGTTGGACTTGTATTAAACTTCACACCTTGAGGTCTTCATCACTTTATGCCATGAGGCATCGAGCCTTTTACCCTAATAGCTTCTCACTGGGTAAAGTGGACACGGTTATTGTCTAATATGGTTGTAAACATTGTTTCTTATAATGTGAATCGAGTTGAGTTGAGCTTGATAAACGTAGTTTTTATCGAGTTCAAGTATGAAATGTTGGGGTAATTGAGCTTAGGGCGAGTTTCGAGCTCGAGCTTTAGATGACGACTCTAGCTCGAGCTTGAAATCCAAACGCCAACCAAGCTCAAGCCATGTTTTGAGCTCGAGTTTTAGTGGTCAATCACATTCTAGTTTCGCATTACTCGGCTTGCCTCAGCTCGTTTACACTTTTACTTTCAAAGCACTTATATGGAAGAGTGTGTACAGTAGATTACATTTTCATCAAATCTCCCTTAGGTTTTATGATGAGTTCGATAATAATAATAATAATAATAATAATAATAATAATAATAATAATAATAATTTTTATTATTATTATTATTATTATTTATAATAAAAAAATTATTATTACTATTAATATTAATATTATTATTTATTATAATAATTATTATTATTAATTTTTTATTATATTAGAAGGGTAAAGGCCATTTATTACCAACTTACTTTTCCATTTGTACCGTAATGACCAACTTACTTTTTTTTGTACACATTACACCAACGAACTTGTTTGTTTTGTGATAATGTTACCCATATGACCGGCTAGATTTCCACATCATTAATTTAATTTTTTTTTCTTCCAAATGTGCTAATACACTCCACCTTGGCACTTACTTACCCAAAAATGTGCGGGTAATTGTCATTTATTACCAACCTACTTTCTCATTTGTACCGTAATGACCAACTTATTTTTTTTCGTACCCATTACACCCATGTAAATTCAAATTTTGTTCGATATCACTAATATGACCATAAAATGACTATATTACCCTTGTCTTCTTTAACATATTTACAATCATATTTTTTTAAATCTTAATTTTTTTAATAGTACGAAATTTTAAAAAAGAATAATTACTTATCAAAGTACGAAATTTTTAAAAAAGTAATTTTTTTAAAGTTCAAAATTTTTTAAAAATATTTTTTTTTAAATCCGTACTTTTTAAAAAATTATGATTGTAAATATGTTAAATAAGACAAGGGTAATATAGTAATTTTATGGTCATATTGGTGATATCGAACAAAATTTGAATGTACGTGGGTGTAGTGAGTACGAAAAAAAGTAAGTTGGTCATTACGGTATAAATGAGAAAGTATGTTGGTAATAAATGGCTTTTACCCTAAAATATTTTTGCCAGCGTGGAACGTATATGCCAGCGTGTCAGTAACAAGTTGTGATATTTGTGATGTCAAACAAAATTTTGAAAGTAAATTGGTGTAATGTGTATAAAAAAAAGTAAGTTGGTCATTACGGTACAAGTAGAAAAGTAAATTGGTAACAAACGGCATTTACCCTTTTATTATTTTCCTAAATTAAATTAAGGGAGAATTTCATATTTACCCAACTTTGAAAACTAAAATTTCAAGATTGAATGCAGATTTAAATGCAATAAAGCCTGAAGCGAAGACAGAAACAAATGATATAAATGCCACCCCAACACAAGCAGTGAAAGAAATAAATGATACCATAGACATACAAGTCATAGGTAAAGAAAAGGATCCAATCGAAATAGGAACAGAGGCGGAAACTGAAAATAAAGACAAAATCGACGAGTTATGCACAGAGTTGCATAAAGTTACCATGATGGGAGATTGGGTAGAAGCGGAAAAAAAATTAAAAGAAAATAAAGATGCAGCGACTAAGGCAATCAGCAAAGACGGCAGCACAATACTTCACATAGCTGTTGGAGTAGGGCATAACAACTTTGTGAAAAGGTTCATTTCATTTATAAAAGATGATCAAGCACTTGAAAAAGAGAGACATTCGGATGGAAGTACAGCCTTGCACATAGCTGCAATTGTTGGAAACACAGATGCAGCGGAACTCATGGTTAAAAGAAACAAAAAACTTTTGTTTATTGTGGACCATGATGGCAAAGAACCATTGCGTAAAGCTTATGAAAATATGCATCTTGATACCATTGGATATTTGTTGAAAGCTCCACATGATGATGGAGTAGGGCATAAGCACATTGTGAAAAAAATATTTTCGCTTATCAAAGATGATCAAGCACTTGATAAAAAGAGTACAGCCTCGCACGCAGATACATTGGAACTTACGGTTACAAAAAACAAAAAAGTGCTGCTACTTGAAGACAATAAAAATAAACGACCATTTCAAATGTTGAAAGCTGTCGATGATGCTGATCCTGTTCCTTCAGGGGACAATTGTGATCCCCAGCATCCTGGTGAGGAAATAGGTGTCGACCTTCTTGTTAACGCTATATCTGCAAAACAATACAGTGAGTAGCTAGTTGATATATCATATAAATGCTATGAGAGAGGGATTTGGATCCTCTCATGTTCAAACTTTCCATGTTGGAATATTAACTATATCCGGTATGCTTGCAGATTTGGTAAATAGATTTCCTGAATTTGTTGCCAAAAATGATCACGTACTCATGGCTCTCGCTAAAAGCTTTCCGAGTGGGCTAGATGAATGGGAAACACTTATGTATCCATGTAAGTTCTAATATCTTTTTTAAGTTGCCCTTTTTGTATAATTGGTGATTAATTGTCGTGTTCTATTTTAGCTTTGGACAGTCACTGGACTAATGTGATCAAGTCAGCTGAAATTTTGGCATTTCTATTCTTATTACCCATTATCTTGATCCTTCCTGGTGATGACGTTATACCGAAATCTGAGAGGTCAAAAGCAGGTAAACACAGCGCAATATTGGTTATTTTTGAAATGATTGATCAAAACGAACGGTGGTTTTCTAATATTTTGTGCTTGTCCAGCTCTAGTTTGGTTGCTAGGGATGCTTGGATACATATTTATATTGATATACTTCATCATATCGATGGGTTGTTTGTCATTATCATTCCTTTATTTCATCGGGTGGAAGATAGCAGAGATACTAGCTCGTAAGAACATATTCAGCCGATCCACTAATTGTCAATTTGATTTTGAAATTATAATTGTTAACTAGTAATTTCCCGAATTGCAGTTGCACCCATATACCATATTGAGAAGAAAAAGAAAGAATGGGACGAGGCAAAAAAAGTTTTAGAACTGGTATGTAATGAAATAGACAAGTTGGAGTTCCTGGGTGATCATCATCCCTATTATACCGAACCAATTCTTGAGGCTGCATGTCAAAATGCTTATGAAGTTGTTAATGAGATTTTATCTAGATCCCGTGAAACAATTCGGTGTAAAAATAAATGTGGGTATGACATTATTCAATTGGCAGTAATACACCGTTCAGAAAAAACTTACAACCTTATCTATGACATTGGGGAGCGTAGGAATCTTTATAGAACAATCCTAGATTCCTCTAAGAATAATATCCTGCACTTGGCTGGAAGATTGGCGCCTTCATGTAGACTCAATCGAAGAACGGGTGCAGCATTACAACTACAACAGGAGCTTCAATGGCGTGAGGTATATAATAGATAAACTTATCGTAATTCAGCTGATGTCTTATTTTGACGTGTAGTAGCATAAACAAGTGAAATTTAATTTTATAGGAAGTGAAGAAACTCGTCTTTCCATCATACATTTGTCAAGAGAACATGTTTAAGGAGACACCAGATATGGTATTCACAAGGGAACACGAGAACTTGGTGAAGGAAGGTGAACGGTGGATGAAGACAACCGCTGAATCATGCAGCATCACTGCAGTGCTAATTACCACAATTGTATTTGCTGCAGCAATTACAGTACCAGGTGGAAGCAATCAAGAAACAGGCACCCCCGTGTATGAATGGCTAGATGCCTTTACTGTATTTGCTATATCAGATGCAATCTCATTGTTTGCATCCAGTACTGCATTACTCGTGTTCCTATCTATCCTAACTTCACGTTTCGCGGAGCAAGATTTTCTAGTCAGTTTGCCTAGGCGATTGATTATCGGACTTAGCAGCTTGCTAGTCTCTACAATCGCCATGATGGTAGCGTTCAGTGCATCCTTGTTCCTAGTCTTTGGTCAACAACGAAAGTGGGTGCTTGCTCCAATATGTAGCTTAGCTTTCATCCCGATTGCATTTTTTGTTACTCTACAATTCCCCCTCATGGTAGATCTATTTCGGTCCACATTTGTAAGCACCTTTGGCAAGCGAAGTAAAGGTAGATTTAATCCGGATGACATACGGTTGTTTTTTCGTTAATGAGACCTTCTAATAATGTATTCCATTGTATTCGAATAGTGTATTTCCATTCATTGTATTGTGCATCTTTTTATATAACGAGGCGTTCAGACCCGTGCGTTACATCGAAGTTGTTTTTCGATAAAAATTTAAACTTTTACTTATGTCACGTATTGTATAATTTGATACCCGTGAGATGCACATAGGTTGTGCCTAAGTGTTTATTGCGTAATATTGGTGTAAACTGTGAAGGTGTAACTATGATGGTGCATATAAGTGAAACGTGCCGCTTAATGTTTAGCTAAATATTTATAGAATAAGTTGAATTATAAGTTGAGTTAAAGGAAGGGCAAACGCAAACAGCTCTTTTAAAATAAGGTTTATCCAAAATGACATTCTACACAACTTAAATGTAGAACAATAATAATTATGTAATTTCTTAAACTGTGTAACGACAAGAGCTGCAATTGAAAGTTGCAACATTTAGTAATAATACATGCAACATGTAAAAATATGAAAGGAGATAAACATCCACATATCACTATTTGTTTGAAGACCAAACTTATTATAGATATGTAACTACATAAGAAAAGTAGTAAACAAAAATCATATGCCAAGGATACAAAATACTTAAAAGATTCAACATATCCCAAATCCCAAATCGAATATTTTCAAAGGTTACCCTAGCAAAGATAACAAAATAGTTGAGAATGTGGACTCGGTGACCCCTAAAGTTGAGTTACTTAGACTTTGAGGTGTCATATGCATGAAATCAGAATTATTAAATGAAATTGATTTTTAGAAAGTACTTCCTCCGTCCTAAAATTATTGTCCCGCGACAAAAAACACGAGTGCATTTATTACAGCTTTCTCTTTCTTACTTTTTGACAGAATGACAGTTTTACCCTTAGCTAATTAATTAAAGTCTTCTTTAAATTTTGTAATAATAATTTCAAACAAGGGTAATATAGTAAACTTGATCAAATATTCATATCTATTTTTAGTAGTGAACAATTAAATTGGGACATCCCAAAATGAAAACGTGGACAATAAAAATGGGACGGAAGGAGTATGAATTTAACCTTGATGCTTATATCCCAACATTGAAACTCACTCTCAGATATGTGGGCTTACTATTTATTCTAAAGTGTACGCTTATAACAATTCATTTTTTTTAACAAACCAAGTTGTATTTGTACAATTAAGCTTTTTGTATATTATGTTTTGCAGAGGTTGAACATAAGTATGAAACGCCATAACTGCCCAATAGTATAGCTTACAACTTTTAGACATACAATTTGCGTTTTCGTAGTAACACTTTTTTTATAATATCGGAATACTTGCATTTTTAAGTTTATGCAAATCTTAATGTTGTTGCTCATCAAGACTTTGTTAAAGTACACAACTTGAATGTATGCTATGGTTCTGATTCATACATGGTTAAAATCATGATTTTGTTATCATGATTTACACATTAATCATTGATAAAAAATAAAAAAAACCACACGAAAGTGTTAGGGCGTCAACCCAACCCAACCGGATCCGTTTTAACATGTCACCTATCCTGCCCATCTTGGCACCAATACCTCATCATTATTTGAAAAGAAAGACATTTTTTTGTTTTCCTGGTGTAAAAGTGTGAACGAAATTGACTGATCGACCAATTTAAATCGAGGGACTTTCTTTTGGAATCTGCAAGGAAAGTTAGATTAGAAGGAGCAGTTGAGTATCTTGATGATCCAAACAATGGACTGAGGTATGCACCTTGACTTCATAAAAAACATCAAGAGATCCCAGGTCAACTGTTGTACATACATAAGTCTGTTATTGTGTGAATGTCTAGGTTAAGGAAGAACTTAGCCAACATTTTGGGTGTCCCTCACTATGTGGTAGGTGAATCAGAAATTAGTTATACTGCAACTTATGAGCTGTGAACTACAGATGGAAAGCATCAGCTGAGTGGTGGTCAACCTGGAGAAGTATTCCTTAGAGCTTTTCAAGTTGCTGCAAAATAAATGATTTGCTACTCGCCAATACATAAATGTGTGTCAGTGTGTGTAGCATAATGTTGTCTCATTTGTGCTTCCAAATGCAACAAGGTGAATAAGAGATGAAATGGTCATCAAAAATCATGGTAACTCTTTTCTAAATTCATGCATATCAGAGTTCCTCACAAATTAATCAAACGGCAATTCCGAAACAATGTGAATAAGACACAAAAGAATAGCATACTTCATTCTGGTCTTTGGTATGTAGGACCACACCCGTTTTGAGTGTGTGTGGGGTGAGCTCAAGCTTCGTGGATTAGTCGGCCGAAAATGACAGGAACCATGGTTACCCAAAAAATGCAAATCTAAGCACCTTCAAAGACCGTAGATTCAATAATCGATCGTGATCGACGCAAAAATAAACTATAAAAATGCTTTCTTTTGCATGATGCAACCATGCTTCTATGCTAATTAAAAAGGCATCAAGATCACCCTCTTTTATCTTTACTCAATATCAACCACCCTATTTACATTGACTTAAATCTTTCTAACTTCTCGTTCCCAAGTGTTCTTCCTAACGAATTAAAAGAATTCTCACTCAATGGACTCGTTGGAGAACATGGACCATAGATTATGAGAGACCATACACATTAAAACAACTAACTGAAATCATTGAAACAACATATAAACCTCAAAGAAACAAAAAAGAGTATACCTAACCAGTACCAAGGAAGACGGCCTCTATACACAGAGCCAAACCCTCCCTCCCCTAGAAAACAATTAGGGCTAAAATTGTCTGTTGCGACCGCATGCTCACCCTAAGTACACGTATGAGCATCAATTTGACTATACAGATTATTATCCTTTGGACCCGACGATTCCCACCTTAAACTCACATTATTTCTCGATTTTAGTCTATCCACTCCTACAAATCCAATCATTTCACACAAACACATTATACACAACCATTTCCATCTAAGATAGTAATTCTACATTAAAAATGAGATCTTCGCCCAATCAAAAACCAATCCGAAAACTGAATACGCACAGGATTGAACCATATTAACACATTACCATACACAACCATTTCCATCTAAGATACAATAGATGTTTCGCCGACTTTCGAAAACTAAATATGCAAACCATCATAACACATTACCACTAATGGATCAAACATAGATTCATATATATATATTTTTTTTTTGGTAAAAGGGACTCACCCCGAAAAATTATATTAAAAACCCAAAAAGCCAATAAGCACAATGGAAAGTGACTGAGAGTCACATTAACCTCAAGCCTAAGCTTGAACAGCCACTAGATCATATGACATGCCATATGACCACTACCTAATGATTACATAACCAATAACCCCAATAGGAAAAAACCACCTAATGGAGCAAAAGCCAAAACAAGGAATCATAATAGAAACTAGACAAATATAGCCTCAGGTAACTCCCAAAGCTGGGCCATCCTAACACCACTTCTGGACTTCTTAAACTTGCAAGACATAAGCTTGAACCGTACCGAAGCA
>BQNB010144540.1:5733-8233 GCA_026074375.1 Tanacetum coccineum
GTTCACAGGATTTTACAAGTCTATGATTAAAACCGAGAAAAGAATTGTGTCTTTCGCGGGATTTTACAAAATCAATAGAAAACCGTGAATGTTAATTGATTTGGATTAAGGTTTGTTTGTTACGAATTGAATGCCTTGAAAATTCAAAACTTAAACTGACATGTTTCGCTTGGAAGTGTGCATATTTTGCTTGTTATTGGAAATTACGTATTTCGCTTCAAAAGTTACACATTTCGCTTGAATTCAGAAGACTGCACATTTCATTAACAAAAGACGATCCGGAGGTCGGGGAGAATAGAAATGAAAGTAAGCCATTTTATTAGAGAGAGAAACGAAAGATTGTGTGTGTTTTCTAGAGAAAGAAACACCACACACTTATGAGACAAATGTTTATCCTCACCCCTCCATGAAAGTATGGAGGGGGTATTTATAGTCCTAGTGACACCTAACTATTGTAACTTATCATTATTAGTCCCTACGTGTCACACTATAACTAAACTATTGTAATTCCAGATATGTCACCATATTTTAAGGCTAACACTTACCTATACTACACTACAACGGTTAGGTACTCTACATAGGGAGTTGTAAAACTTCTTGTGAAGTCTTACGATAACCGCATCAATAAACACGACTTACGGGAAATACGTCGTATCAGAAGACCCTATACGCCGTATAGGGAAGCAAAAGATGAATATTAAAGAATATTTTAATCGTGGAGCCCACGCCAAGTTACCCAATACGCCGTATCGAACCCCTCGAATAGGGCGTATCGACCTATTTTCAGAGCTTATAAATAGAAAACCCAAACTCGATTTTTTGTATGCAAAAAAGACCTTAACCACAAAGTTCGATCTAAAGACATTTTTAAGAAGCTAAGATTGTCAGCAAGTCCCTCAAGCCAAGAAGCCAAGAAGGTCAGCAAGTGCTCCTGTAATCTTAATACTACGCTATACATGTTTAGTTATCGTATCGTTCTCTTTACTTTAATCGTTCATCTATGATACTGTATTTTGTTACAATGACTATGGACTAATACCTATGGGTATTAGCCATGTTTATGACAATTTAATGTTTGGTTTGTTTATACTAATTGTTTACTTTTTCATTGCATGTTGATTATGTTTATCACTTCATATTTGTTTATGTTTGATTATGTGTTTAATCTATCATTCAATTAGATCTAGTTATACGGACCAACTAGAATAGGGTCTGGGATAGAACTACATATAGTTTATATATGTGACTCTAGAATAATAGGACTGCAAATTTAAGCCTCGGTTTCTTCCATTGGTTAAGTGAATAGGTAGACTAAGAGGTGACTTAGGATTACACATAACGTTCTGTTTCCTTTGATAAGTGCTTTGACCGCGGCTACCAGCATATATATAACGATCGGACATAAGTAGGTAAAGCCTCGATGAGCTAGGTTTCGATATGTCACTAGTATTGTCTCCTAGATAGATTATAATCAGCGGTGCATGCTTTATGAGGAATTAGGTTAATTGTGACAGGATTAACTTGATAAATTTTAGTGAGAAGAGCCACCTAAGCTTAGGGAATGATATAACACCAACGAAGTAACACAATCATGGCGCACATAAACAATTCCTACATTTTGTTAGATTAAACTAGCTAATACGTTTTCCTTACATTTGTACTTGACCACTTCTTTATCGTTTGTTTATCTGCTTGTGTGTGTTAATTGTCTTATTTTCTTAATTAGTTTAGATTAAACCAAACTTGTGCCAATCTCTTAGGCTAAAAACCCCCCTTGCGTTAGCTTAGGATTAGTTTAGGTTTAATTAAGATTAATTAGGACTAACATAGATAACTAAACTACTGATAGATTTAAGTGTTAACACTCTCTCTCTTAGTGATCAACACCCTACTTACCAACGAACCTAAAACGGATCAGGTACACTGCTCATTAGTGTTAGTTAATAGGTAAAGTCGGCAAAATATAAATAGTAAAACTTGATAACAAATATTACCTATACACGACGAAACACATCAAGTTTTTGGTACCACTGCCGGGGAGTGAAGTTGTTTAATTCTTGTTTATTAGTGTTTTAGTTTAGATTTAGTGTTTTTAGATTAGTTTAGTTTAGTTTAGTTTGCATTTGTATAATTATGCATATTTGGGTGTTTTCTTTATATTTCTGCGCTCATAAAAACCTGTTGTTCTGTATCTGTTCGAATATTGAATACGACTTATTCATACCTTTAAATACGGCGTATCACTTTCAAAAATCTATACAACGTATTCAACATCAAACATCAATACGACGTATCTAGTTTACTGAATACAGCGTATTGATCTATTTGACCTTTTTATCTGTGTTCGTAGCAAATTTATTACAAGAAATAGAGGACCCAGATATGACTATGGAAGAATATGTTCCGATATGAAACTGAGTAAGCCCTTAGAAACGGTAAAGTGTATAACTAGGAAACTACTACGTATGGTAAGATCAGGTATTTTGATGACATTAACTAC
>BQNB010144540.1:13233-16842 GCA_026074375.1 Tanacetum coccineum
ATGATGTCTTAATGGGCTGACCCGACCCATTAAATGGGTGCGGGTTGGTCCATTTAAGATTTCTTCGTTTCGGCTTCGTCTTTAACTTTTGACTTTGACTTGGTTGACTTTGACTTTGACTTTTTATGCTCTTTTCATTCCCGTACTTGGTTTATTCGGTTTTTGCTTGATTTTTGTCCTTTAGTGAATATCCGTTACCTGCACATCATAAATCAGTAAACACATAAATACAGTGTATTTTTGGTCATTTTAGGCACGTTTTTATAGGCAAAAGGTATGTCTAATTAAGCACATACCAAAATCCTCCATACAAAGATATTGCCGTGTCCTCACGCAATGCCATAAGTAAACACTTAAGAAAACCATGAATCTCAATCCCCCTCGACTAATTGCCTCGAAAAGCAGCTAAGTGTTCATCAAAGGGAATTAAAGACTCATAAGTTTTGAGAAGTCCTGTTTTAACCATTTTTTAAAATCTACACTTATTACCACACATATTATTGTATTTTTCCTTTTTTCTTATTTTTTATACCTTTTCTTTTTAAGCAACTAACTAGAATGTATGGACTTTTGTTATTTTCATAACTTTAAGGGTCACGGAATAAGAAGCACTTTAATCCTAAAATGCACAAAAGGATAATTTCATCGTCCCCGACTTTTCACTTGTCCCAAACCAAGCTTAAAAATAAAATCACCGGTAAATACAAGTTAATATGCTAACACTACTCATACTGTACCTTGTGAAACTTTTCGCATCACGGACCATTAATTATATCTTAGGTGAAAGGTGCTTATTTTGAATTCACTAAGCAGAGATCAACCGTTTTGGCAAAATTTTCTATGCTCATCCTTTCCACCCAAAAGTAATGAGTTTGAAAGCGATATCACCCATGTAGAGACTTTCGTCCGACACATCCCAACCTTGCGGCTAAGTGGCCAGGCTTTTGACACCCCACAGAGACTAGTATCGAGACTCACGGACCTTCTGTTTCAACACCTTTGGATTTCCCGTATATAAAAAAAATCACAACTTAAAATGAAATAGTCTTAGTTCAAAAGCATATTTAAATTTAAGAAAAAAAGATTTTCTACACTTAATATAATTACACATCCTTTAAACTAATGAAATCCTCAACCTTTTAGAAGGCTGCAACATCGGTTGTGAGCCGGCAAGATGCAGCAAACTTTTATCAGTCTCGGATTATTATTCTCACTGTGGGTCTTATTTAGAAGGCTGCAACATTGATGGAGTCCGCAAAGCATGCTGCCAACTTTTATCAGCCCACATTTTTTATTATTATTACTACCTCATTTTTCATCTCTTTTTTTTAACATAAAATATTACCATGATATAGAGAAAATTTATTTTTAGAAAATTTATGTATAAATTTGAACTAAAATTATTGATATCGACCAAAACTTACAAATATTTCTCGAAGATCGGATTCGGCATCAAAGGGAAGGTAATCAATTTCTGGTGGAAATGTAAAATGAGCGAGTTCATCGACGAACTCCTCAAGAAAATAGTCACCAGTCTTAGAAATTGGGAGACTGGGTGAAGAAGAAGTGGTACTGCCACTTAAAGAATTATGATAAGGAGGGAGAGGAGATGAAGGATTACTATTTCCTAGTGGAAATGAATTACTTGCGAGATAAGCTTCGAATTCTTCCCAAATTAAATCACTTTCTTCGATGGAAGTAAGTGTAGGGGAAGAAGAAGAAGACTTGGTCACGGGTTCCGAAATCAGAGTGGGATTGCCACTTGATGGATTGATAACTTCCGGTGAAGTTAAGTCGGGATAAGAAGAAAAAGGAGAAGTGGGATTGCCACTTGGATGATTTATTACAAACAAATCTTTAAGAATTTCCTCATGTGAAACAATGTAGACATCAATCATGTTGATTGATTCTTTATGAGGTTCGTTTGAATAACTTGAAGTGTCATGTCTCATATTCAAGATTAGTCTTTCATTGCCGTCATGGAGAATCATTTCTTCTCCGTAAACGTCAATCAAAGCTCGAGCGGTCCGTAAGAAAGGTCTTCCCAAGATGAGGGGACACGATGATCGCTTTCATAATCAACGATGACAAAATCAGCGGGAAATGTGAACTTTCCAACCGGAACAAAGACATCTCTTGCAATTCCTTTCGGAGTGCAAATATCCTGGTTAGCAAGTTCAAGAGTCATTTGGGTAGAAATAAGCTCGGGTAAACCTAACTTTTTCCACACCAAGAGTGGCATCAAGTTTATGCTAGCACCTAGATCGGCTAGGGCTTTGCACCTGAGCTCACTAAAACCACACGAAATGAGAAATTTCACAAGGTCACCTAGTTTTTCAGGTAACTTCCTAAGGATAACCGTTGAGCAATTTTCATTAAGAGGTGTATTTGGCAATTCTATAAGTTTTTCCTTTTTGGAAAGGAGACTTTTAAGCATCTTTTGGTATTTTGGGATTAGAATCAAAGCATCGGCAAGAGAGATATTGATGTGAAGTTGTTTAAACATTTGCCAAAATTTGTGAATTTGGACTTCATCTTTCTCTTGCCGTTTTTCTTGGTTCATCCTTGATGGATAAGGGATATGAGGATAACGAGGGTCCCTTTGGTAAACCACATAGTTTCTTTGAGAAGGAGGTTTAGCTTTTTAGACATAAGGAGGTGGGACCTTAATTGTAACATCACCATGTTCTGGTTCAGTTAAAGTCTCCTCTACATATTTATCCTCCTCCGGATTTATGAATGAATGAGGTATTAGAACGGTAGGTCCATCAAGAACAAGACCACTTCGGGTGGTAATGGCTTTCAATTCACCTTTTAGGTTAGCAACGGTGTTGCTAGGGAGAGATCCTGAACTCGAGGTAGAAGCGGTGTTCATTTGAAAAAAAAGGGGGGGTATGGTGGCAGTTGACTAGCCATCATGTTCTTAAGCTTGTTTGTTTGGTTTGACATTGAAGCTTGAATTGAAGTTTGCATTTCATTTCTTAACTTATTTTTCACATTGTTAATTTGAGCTTGCATGGCTTTCATATTAACATCATTCATTTTCTTAAAATTTTCCAACTCACATAAAGGAACACTTTGATTTTGTTGAATTGGAACTTGATAAGTTGCATTGAAGTTGTTTCCTCGATTATATCCTTGAGGTTGGCTAAAATGGTTTTGGTTATTTTGCCCGTTTGGTTGAACAAAACCCGGTTGTCTAGTTTGATTAACCACACCTGGAGGACGATAACCGAAATTACCCTGATTGTAGTTACCCGTGGCTGCTGCAACGTATCCTTGGATATTATCCCGATATTCCTAGAAAGTGTTGCCATCGGCGGCGAGACACTGATAGTAAGGATGAGCACCACCGCACGTAACACAAATCTCCTCAACAGCTTTTACGAAAGCTGGAGGTGGGGTTGCTTGAAATTGTTTTAGAATAGCCGTCATGGCGGTAGTCACAACACTCGTTTGTTGATTTACTGCATGAGTAAGTTTAGCTATATCTGAGGAAGAAGAATTTCCATCACTTGAGACACAATCGATTTGTTTCGTGAATTGCGGACCTTAGATTTGTTTTTGATAATCGTCAACACATCTTGAGTACTTCTTTCCAAGAGATTG
>BQNB010144541.1:0-16842 GCA_026074375.1 Tanacetum coccineum
TATGACCACTGCCTCAATTAAAGAAATGATCAACCAACGTGTGGACGCAACTCTAGAGACTCGCCGGGTTAACCGAGATCTTGAACTCGGGAATGGGAATGACAATGGTGGAGGAGATGGTAATGGAAATGGTAATGGAAATAGTGCTAGAAATGGAAACAATAGAGGCGACAACGGTGACGGTAATGAGAACCGTAATGTAAATGGAAGAGGCGATAGGCCTGTTGCTCGTGAATGTACTTACCAAGATTTCATGAAATTTCAACCACTGGGTTTTAAAGGAAGAGAAGGTGTGGTTGGTTTGATAAAATGGAGTGAAAAGATGGAAACTCTGTTTCATATCGGCAACTATCCGGAGAGATATCAGGTGAAGTATGCTACCTGTACTTTACTCGACGGTGCATTAACCTAGTGGAATTCTCAGAAGAGAACCATCAGAACTGATGCTGCATACGCTTTATCATGGAGATAGCTATTGTAGGTGATGACTGAAGTGTACTGCCCGAGAAATGAGATCCAAAAGATGGAAACCGACTTGTGGAATTTATCGGTGAAGAACAATGACATGGCTACTTACACTCAAAGGTTCCAAGAACTTACCATGATGTGTACCAAAATGTGTACCAAAATGGTCCCCGAGGAGGAAGGTCGGGTGGATAAATTCATTGGAGGCCTTCCTGATAATATCCAAGGGAATGTAATTGTTGCAGAACCCACAAAACTACAAGATGATGTTCGAATTGCCAACAACTTGATGGATCAAAAGTTAAAGGGCTATGATGTAAGAAACGCAGAGAACAAGAGGAGATTGAACAACAACTATAAAAACAACCGTGGGAAACAACCACCCCACAAACGACAGAATACTAGAGGTCAAAATGTTGCTAGAGCCTATATGGCTGGTAACAATGAGAAGAATGGTTATGAAGGAACACTTTCGTTCTACAATAGGTGTAAGCTACACCACAAAGGACAGTGTACTGCTAAGTGTCGTAACTGTAAGAGGATTGGACATCTGGCCAGGGATTGCAGATCTATTGTGACTGTACCTACTCAAGGAACTCTAGGGCCGAATCAGGGAGTTATTACGTGTTTTGAGTGTGGTGCACAAGGACATTAGCGGAAGGATTGTCCCAAAGTCAAGAACCAAAACCGTGGGAACAAAGCAAGAGTTCCTGATGCAAGAGGCAAGGCATATGTCCTAGGAGGAGGTGATGCAAACCCGTGTTCCAACACTGTCATGGGTACGTTCCTTCTCAACGATCATCAAGCTTAAATGTTATTTGATTCGGGTGCCGATAGAATTTTCGTATCAAATACTTTTAGTGCATTGCTAGATATCATTCCATCTGCCTTAGACGTTAGTTACGCTGTCGAGCTAGCTGACGGAAGAACTTCAAAAACCAACACTGTGTTTAGAGGCTGTACATTAGGATTGTTAGGACATCCATTTAATATTGACCTGATGCCCATATATTTGGGTAGTTTCGACGTTATCATCGGCATGGATTGGTTAGCAAAGAATCATGCAGTGATTTTCTGTGATGAGAAGATAGTGCGTATTCCTTACGGAACAAAATTTTGATCGTTCAAGGAGACAAAAGTAACAAGGAGAAGAAATTAACGTTGAGCATTATATCATGTGTAAAGGCCCAAAAGTATATGGAGAAAGGTTGTCAACTATTTCTGACGCAGGTTACAATGAATGAAAACAAAGACAAGTCGAAAGACAAGCGACTCGAAGACGTGCCGACTATACGGGACTTTCCAGAAGTCTTTCCTGAAGACTTACCTGGATTACCACCGATACGACAAGTTGAATTCCAAATCGAATTAGTCCCAAGTACTACACCTGTAGCTCGAGCCCCGTATAGATTAGTGTGGTATATCATATATCAAAACACGGGGTCGATTCTTGGACTTGGCTAGTGATAAGTGTAAAATACACATATCCGTTTGTACCTAAAAAGACCCAAATAAACCCAAAACAGACCAAAAATGGCAAAAATATGCTTGTATTTATGTTTTGTGTGTGCAGGTATGGATAAGTCAAAAATATCAAGAAAACATTCAAAAACGAGCTAGCCCGGACACGAGAATCAGAAGAGTACAAAGCCAAAGCTCCAAAAGCCCAAAGCCTTTGCCAAGTTTCCTTTTATAACATCTCCAGGGACCAATCTTGCTATTTTCGAAAGTTATTTATAACTTGAAAGAGAGAAAAGAAAGACAAGGACCAAATGTGTTAACTTCCCAAACTCCAACAGTTTTAACTGTCAAAAAAGGAGCGGGAACCCCATTTACTATTCATCGTCTCCCCCGTTTTCACCCCTATGGTAAAACAAGGGGCAAATCAAAATTAGAGGGTGCGTTGGTCAATTCAAGGAAGCTCAAGCACAAATACAAGGACAAATTAGTCTAATCAAGAGGATTCATTAACCTTCTCTCAAGAAGAGCCACGTAATCAAAGAAAGAAGCACAAATAGTGGTGGGTTTTGTGCTAAACTCACTCACAAAACTAGCACAAACGTCACATCAAAGAATGCCACGCTGGCAATCCTCAGGTGTGCACATCTTGATCTAACGGCTCAAAATTTAGCCCCAATGATTGATGGATTGGATGGCAGAGATTGATGGGAGCTCAGAGGGCCTAGAAGCTTCATAGAAGCTTCAGCTGGGCACTATAAAAAGACCACACATCTCACACACAGAGATATAGAGATTTTAGTAGTCGATTTTAGTTTTTAGTTATTAGCTTAAATTCATAATTTTCTTAAATGTAATTTTCCTTTTCAAAATATTGTAATCAGCTTTCTTAATTAATGCAATTCAGCTTTTAGTATTCTAAATCTCGTTTTCTAAGCTCTCATTTTAAGTCATATTGTTTCATTAAGCTACTAAGCTCTTATTAAGCTCTTTCAGTCTATAAGCTGAAATTGAGCTGTTTAAATTCAGTATTAACCTTATCTAAACCTTAAATCAGTTTAATCTTACATGGATCTATTTGGATATAAGCTTTTGGAAGGGGATCTTACCTTGGAAGAGATCCCAAGGACTTTTACTCTAGCTTATTTCTAAGCTAGAGAGCTTGTAGCTGCCATTATTGGATCCTTTTGTTTAGCTAAAGGTTAAAGTAAGTTTCCCTTTTCATTATTTAGTTTAAATTGCTTAGTTATAGCTTAAATGATTATTAGTGCTTATTCACTTATTCTCTTTGCTTATTAGTGTTTAAATCTCTCTTCTAGTGCTATTTAGTTATATGCCTTCATCTGTTTTTACTTAAGTAGTTATAGAACTTAGTCTTTCATTTCTGTCATAAAAACTCATAAAACCCAAAAATAGTAGTTTAAATAGCATAGATCTTAGATTATAGCTTATTTAGTTGTTTAAACATGTTTGCTAAGTTTGTTTTTATCTAGTTTTTATCTGGTATTTAGTACTTATTCACTAAATTTCTCTTAAAAAGCTTTTCTTAAATCTGTCATAATGATTAAGGGGTGTTTGGATTAGTGCACTCTTCTATTTACACTACCAGTACTAACATAAGTTAGTACTGGTGGAACAAATTGCACTACCAGTACTAACATAAGTTAGTACTGTTAGCTGTAAATTTTAGTAGGGTTAAGTTTAGCTTTAGCTTATTAAGAATTTAGTTTTAGCTGTCATTTTTAGCTTATTTCATTGTTTCATTCTGTTTTCAAAAAGCAAAATATACTAGCAGTACTTTCCTTTGAAAGTACTGCTGAAATTTACACTAGCAGTACTAACCATAAGTTAGTACTGCTATGTTTTCAGCTTTATTTAGTTAAGTAATTGTAGGAGTTAGCTTATAAAATTCAGTAGGATTTAAGTTTTCATATAGCTTAATATAGTTTAAGTCTTAATTTCCAATTTCTAGCTTATTTACTTAGCTTAATTTAGCTGTCAAAAGTCATTAAAACCTGAAAACTCCAAAAACAGTACTTAGAATCTTTAGAATTTAAATTTGTTAAATTAGCTTATAAGTCTAGATTTTTTAGCTTATTTAGATGGATAATAAGTAGTTTAAGTTGTCTTTTAAGTTTCAAAGTCTAGTTCAGCTTATTTAGTTCTCTAGCTTATTTGAAGTTTGTGTTTCTTTGCTTATTTCCGGAGTTTGCTTACTTAATGATCAATTTCAGTAGCATAAAAGTAGTTTAAGCTTTAGTTTCTTTTCATCTATAGATTAAGCATATCATAAGCTCTTTAGAACTTCTTTCCTTTTTCATTTTGAGCTAGTTTTGAGTTTTTTATAGCTTATTTTCTAAAACCAAGGGTTAAACCCTTCTTTCTGTAACAGCTTAAAGATAAGCTCTTTTAGAGCTTATTTGTGAGTTTCAGCCCAAGTAGCCTTTATTAATCTTGTTCCCCCTGTCTTCCTTTACAACTTTGCTTCTTTGAGTTTTTCATTTTAAGCTCTTTAAAATTTCGAATGCTTATTGGACTTAGTTTGTTGTCGGGATAGATTCTCAGGGTATAAAGTGTAACTTTTCAATTCTAATTGTTTTTCAGTTAGTCCCTCCGTTAGTCCTTTTCCTTTTTGCACCATTAGTCCTTAGCTAAGTTTTTAATTAAGTTTATTAGTTTTAATTAATAATTAGGGTAAAGTTTTAATTAGTTTAATTAAACTTTTATAAAAAGATAAAAATTAGGGCTTTTATTTTTAATAAATTTCTTAACTTTTTTTTTATTTAGTGAAAATTTAGTTTACATTTTTTTTTAGGATTTAAAATTTGTTTATTCACTTATTTGTCATTTATTTGTTGCTTTTTAATCAAGTAGTAATAGCTTATCCAAAATATCTTTGTTCCATTCAAATCAGGATCCGAACGAAAACGTGGTTTCAATCTCACTAGTCATTGGGGAAACGACCCGGGTGATCATACTTGCCCGGTTAAACATACGTACTTTATATTATATTATATATATTTTTGAGAGTGAATTTTATCAAGGGTAACTTGGTAATCTTCTTAATTACTCTCGGGATTATATTTTATGATATATTCTATAGTATAAATAAACTGCAATCAATGTTCAACAAGTGTTTGAAATGGAATGTGTCCTAACGATATTTAGATTGATCTCTTGGCTCTAGACTCGATTAGTGCATTTTGGTTTTAGTACTCGGAGGCTTGAGCAGATTGCCTCATATTCAATATCAACGATCTCGGAATGAGATGTCAATAGATAACGTGTATATCTCCATGACAAATGAGACAAGTTTCTGTTGAGAGAAATCCGAATGGCTAGGAAGGGTTGTGCATTGCATCACTGGGTCCATGATGTCGTTTTCAATACCAGCAATCATCTTGTGATTCTGATAGCAGTTGTTATTGCAGCCGGTTTCTGCTTAAGTTGTGTGGAGGGCTTCTTCTTTAGACCCTTATCATACATTTTCTTTTTCATTCTTCAACCGCCTTCAATGCTTACAGGAAGTCATTATAACACCTTGTTGTGGATTGTTCTAGTGTTAGCTCATTCTTTGTCGGCATTTTTCCCATATACAGTCTATCTCATCATACCTAAGGTCTGCTATTTTCTAATTTGGATTATCCTGGGTTGATCCTCTGGTTCTAGTTGGATCATTGGATTGTTTTCTTAACGCTAACCACCTTATGACTTCAGAATCGTAATGAAATAAAGATGTTGTTGGGTATAAGATCGAACCATAAAAATTTTCTTACTGTTCAACACATTGAGGCGGATAGTTCATAGTTTACTACATTTTCTCCCCTTATTTTTAAATAATAAACACTTACGTTTTTGAAATACCTTGTGATTAAAATATGTCTTGAAAATTTGTGGGAGAAAATATTCATCAGCATGAATGGTTGGAGCATATGATAATGTTTTGAATTACTTAAGAATTGTCGCTGTTGAGTATCCAAGAGCATTAAAACTTTGATTGTCAAACCCCCACCCCTTAAAAAATTGACAATTTAGAAATTGTTGTTCTTTTGAAAAACATTGTGAGGGTTGGAGTGTTGAAAACACAATTTGATAGATTAGTAATTGTCATCTGGAATTTCTTGAACATTGTGGACAACTTTTTGAAAAACCAGATCGTTAGAGGACTTCGCTTTAACGGTAAGGGTTAAGCGTGCACTGAACCGTACACTTTCCTTTTCTTGAGCTAAAAACATTGAATGTCTTGTAAGAACGGCTCAGACCGAGAAAACGTTTAATTTTCTTGTTGTGAGGGATAATTTATAAACCTTCCTTTGTATTTGTAGTCCAGGTTTGTACATAATAAAAAAATAAAAAAATAAATAAATGATATTTACACAGAAGCCATTAGAAAATTCGAAATGACATGTTTTCGAAACTATTTGCAACTCTCGTCGAACTTCATTTTACACACCGTGTCAATGTTATCGGACATTTCTAAGCACGTAAATGTTATCGATTCAAGAGACATGTCGAGAATAATCTTTTGGAAAATTTCTATTTTTCTGTTTGTATTTTCTTTTTGAAGTTTTAATATTTTCTGTATTTTGCTTTTCTCAAATAATATGTACTGTGATGTTTGATAATGATATCATGCTGTCTCATTGTCAGAACCTCCAGATCAGCTAGAGTCAAACATTATACCAATCCTTCTGACAAGATACTTAAACCGATACTCCAGGAAGGTGTTTCGTAAACATGTCTGTAATTGAGTATTCAGCTTCTGACAAAATATAGTTCCAATTATTCCATTTTCAAACTGTTCCTTTATGAAATTGATACCGAGTATGATGTGCTTGTTCGCGAATGCTGTCGGGTTGCATGTATTGCTATGGCTGACTGAGAGTCGCAGTACACGGTATTTTGTTGTAGTTGAATCCATAATTTGTAGCTGTGGCTCATCCAATTACTTGAGCTCTACTTGCAAGATAAACGCTACGTACTCTGCCTCTGCTGAAGAACATTGCAGTGTAGTTTGTTTTTTTTTTTTTTTTTTTTTTCTTTTTTTTTTTTTTTTTTTTTTTTTTTTCCTTGACATCCAATTACTTGCTTATCACCAAGGAACTGTATCCCTCCAGAGAGCTTTTACGAGTATAATGCATCCGGCCATGTATCAGCGTCTGAAAAGGCTGTTAGTTCAAAGCCAGAAATCTTTGGATACCAGAGTCCATGTTAATGGTACCTTTAGGTATTTAAGATTCTTTAACCTCCTTGAGGTGATTTGTGGGGTCGTTCTGATAGACGGGCACAATGCATATGCTTGCACTAAGTCTGGTCTACTAGATGTCATGTAATGAGTGACCGATCTTACTAGATTATCAGATTGGTCTACGGGGTTCTCCACTCAAATCTAACATCTAGTTTGGGTTTAGTAGCAATGGTGTACCAATGAGTGTAGTTGTCCATATTTTGGCTTTTCAGAATTTCTAAGTTACTTGGCTGATTGATAAAAAATTCCTTTGGGGACTGGGGTTTCTGAAGTCCTAAAACAGAATTTCAAATCTACTGTGCATTAACTTTTCAAATCTTTTTGAATATTTAGGGTTTGTAGACCAAAAACTATGTTCTATCAACGTAAATCTGCACTATTAGATATCCTCCCCGTATTTATCCTTGATTAAAGTTTGGTCAATTGTACCTTTAGTAAAGCCTTTGGACATCAGGAAATTTGATAGTTCATCATACCAGGCTGGACTTGCTTTAATCCATACAAAGCTTTCCTCAGAAGGTAGACTTTTTTGGATGATCTGGATCAACGAACCCTTCTGGCTGAGAACAAATAAACCTCCTCCTTCAGTTGCGGATCATGCATTAAAGAGAATTGTGAGCGTTGATTTCTTGGTGGTTCCTATATTCGGACGGGTATCTATCTTAGTTAGATTGGATAAATGACTGAATGTATTCGTTGCGTTTATGCCTACGTATAATTTACCGAAGACTAGATATCTACAAATCCAGCGAGCCATTAATGGATGCATATATCTTGATTCTTCAAAATCACCATTTCACCTCTACTTCTTCGTGCATTACCTTTAGCTAACAAGTGTTGCTTTGTTTGCGAAGGAATGATAAATGACAGTCTGTAGAATCTTCATCACTTCTTGTTCTGCCTACTAAAATCCTTTAGCATTTTTAATATCTTGCCTAATGTTTTTTTTGTGACTAGTTCCCAGACTTTTAGTCTGATCGAACTTTCGATGAAGTAAGTTCATACTGCAGTGCTTCGGATCCATTCAAAATAGCCATTTCCTCCTTAATGTTCTTTCGGTTCAACAATATCACTTGTTTGAGAGTTGTAACATTACTCATTTCGGATCTGTGGCAAGGTGTCGTCTTGTTTGAACTTGGCACGAATGGTTTGGATTCCAACGAACTCTGTTTATTTTGGATGAATCTCTGGTTCAATCGGTTAATCATGACTTTGTGTTGAAATTGAATGCACATCCGGTATTATTAATGTATGCAGTGAGGTAAGTACTCCCCAATCTTGTACCCAGTGTTACAAAAAGATTGATAAATTCAGCTTCTTGAATGGACTGCATTCGGTGCTTGATCATTGTTGTTGTCCTCAGCATGACCGTGTGGCTTGGTTTGCTAATATTCTTCAAGTAAAGGACTTAAGAGAATTCCAAACCCATGTTGATCATTTCCAAAACGAACTTACCATAAATTTCTCCACCAAAAATTACACAACAAGCTTGAGATTGCCGTCATCATCTTATTTTATTACGTGCTCTGTGCATCCATAGTCAACAATGAATAGGATGAGTTGTACAATCTGCAAGAGAATTAGAGGACGATGGAACATTGGACATATTGGATCCTAAGGAATTTGATATCTTCAAGACTTTTGTAACTCCTAAGAGACAATGTCTATAGTGAGACTAAATACTTGTTGATTACATCCTATTTCCTAATTTTAGGCATCAATATCTCTTTTTGGTTCTAAGAGGTTTTGTGTTCCATGAAAGATCCTGATGAATCTCTTAGCTACTCCACCATTTCTATTCTCTGATTTGTATTCTCATACAACATCCTTTGTATGGTAAAACTCTTGATTTCTGAATTGTGGTATTGATGCACCTATTTTCTCTATAGGGTATGTTGCAATCATATTTGTTCGCTTTTCTCTTTAGTTTATGCACTAATAGGCACTACTTCAGGCTTCTTAGTTTCTAGCATTCACGTTATTTAAGTATCTAGAAACCAAGCATCATGATTAGAATTAATCACAATTTTCCACATTAGCACTAACGCATTCACATTCGAAGTTCTGGAATTTGAACTATCATTACACGCAGTTACAGACTTTGTTTTCTTAGAAATACTAGAAATCCTATGATGGTCTTCTACTTCCTTCTTTTTAAACTTCACTTGACTTTTGTTTGGCACGACCTTATCTTTTAGCATGATAGAACTTTGCTGTGGTCTGCTAACACGAAGTTAGTTGTGATTTACTCTAAAGATTTAGACACGTTGAGGATTAGTATTCCTAGAAAGCAAAGAGGCCAAATGCGGTTCTCTGTTTTTGTGTTGTGGTTAGTGCATTTCTATACATTCCATGTTTAAGGCAATTCGACGTGTATTTCTGCTTGTTTTCTATTCTGAGGCAAATTCTGTTTGAGGTGACTGGTTAAAAAACCCATCCGGACACTATTAGTATTATTAACACTGTTTTGTTTGAAACTCTCATTTCAGGAGAATTTGAAAAGGAAAGTCGGTTTTACTAAAACTGATGTTTTGGAGTGGAATCCGTTTGAGCATTTTGTGTTGTTTCTGAATAACAAAATGGTTTATCAAACTGAGTTTCCGCAGACTTTCCTTTGCATTTTTCAATGAGTTTCTTTAACTCACTGATGGCTATGTTCTTGTCTTGCATTTGAGCTTTCAAATCCTGTATTTCATGATATTTTTCACGTTCTTTTCGAAATACATTTGATCCATTTTCTTTGCAAACTGAGTTGTTTTTCATTTGTTCTTTACATTGTTGTAAAGCATTTTATGAATTCTTTGTTAACAGATTCAGTTTGGTTCGAAAGCTTTTGTTGCAGACTTCACATTCCTTTGATTTATGAAGATACTTGCATTGTAATTCAGCATAAGCATTTAAATCAGACGATAGTGAATATGAACATGTAACATCCTTAGACACACACTCTTCAAGAAGTAGATCATATATGTTTGAAAAATCAGCCTTTTCAGATTCAAGTTCGTCAACCTCTTTTTCAAGGGATTTAACGTACTCATAATTGTCATACATTTCCGTTTTAAGTTCATGTTCAAAACAAAAGCTATACATTTGTGATTTTATGGAAAGAGGCATTAATAAGTTTTATCAAATAACTTCCCTTTCTATAGCAGTTAGGCCTACCGAAAATAACTATCTAGTATGGATTAGACAAGCTTGTTCACAAATGTTTCTAAAAATGAATGATGTAAATGTCTGTAGTTAAAAACTTGGACTACTTTTAACTAATGGATTTCGAAACGGGGTGAAAGGCACATTTTAGGCAATGTATGGTTTTGTTCTAACAACGGTTTTTCACAATTGTCTCCCTTACTTCTTTTACGCGTTCCAAATGATAAAGATACTTCCATGAGGGGAACTGCTTTAAAATTTTATAAGGATATTCTGTTATTGTGTAATCATATGGTTTAAATATCTTTATTCAATTTTGATCTACTCTCATTTGCAAGAGTCAGGTCTCTCCTATTGGTGGGAAAATCTTTGTTTGCAATTTCAGAAGTATCATATGGGATCTCGTAACAAAACAGGGCTTTCTCAGATTAAGCTTTTCTTGAGGTACTAGGGATTAGCCAAGGTTGGGTCTACCATTAAATGTCGAGCATTTGGGGGATAACATTGAATGGGTCTGAATTAAAGCTGATTACGAGTATAATATCAATTTCATTCAAAAACTTTAATTGTTTGTCCATTTCAATCATCTTGTCAATATCTTTCTCTTCCTTAACCTTTAAATCCGAAATGACCTTGGTTTTCTCTTTGAGATAACCTTCCAGTTGTGACTTTGTTAAAAGACTCTTTTTGACTAACTCATCGTGTTTTTGATTGACAACTGAAATTTCATAGGCTTTAGTTTTTAAACCTTCTTTTATGTCAATGTCTTTACGAGCTAATAGTCCTAGAGTTTCATTTAACTTTGTTTGAAGAATGTCATAATCAATCGTCCGGTCATTAAAGGCTATGTACTTCTCAAGCTCATTCTGTTTGTTCTGAAGTGCAATAAGACAACTATCCTGACAACTAGTAGCCTCCCCCAGAGCCCTACTAGTCTCATCAAGGTTAGTTTTGCACTCTTTAAAATTGTTTTGTTTTCCTCAGTATCAAGAGTTAAATTTGCAATTAAATTAGCAAGCGCAGCACGCTCATCAGCACATTCTGCAGTATTATTCTCAGAATGTTGTCTTTCATTGGCAAACACATTATTTTCATCATTGTTTTGTACCTGTTCCAATGGCTGTTCAGTTGAACTGGATTCTTCTGGTAAGACCTCCTGAATCTTTGCCATGAAACTGTAATGTGCTTCCAATTCCTGTTCATCAATCTCTTCATCCATGTCCGCTAGCCAATCAACTTGCTCAGCTTGCAGTGGAACACCTTGTTCAGCTTGTTTGCACATCATTATCTTTTCCTTGTGATACGAGTAGTCTTTAACACACTTTGGCTTCCTGCATTCCTTTGCATAGTGGCCAAATCCCTTGCAGTTAAAGCACTGTATCCCTGTTTGTTGCACTACCGGACTGCCTACAGTTTCCCTAGTCCCAACAATTATCATTGTCCTTTGATTCCCAAACTGCCCTGACTGATTGTCGTTGTTATACCTTGGTGTGGTATCTTCAGTCTTGTTCCTGGAGTTTAAAGAAGTTCGAAGGTTATTGTTGGTAGGTTTGTAGAGCTTCTTGAAATACTTTGCAAGGAGTGCCAAATTCTTTTGCATATCCTTATCCCTCTAGGCTTGTTCAGGATCATTGTCTTCTTCAGATACTGACTCAGATTGAGGTGTAACTAGTTTGGCGATCTCTTTGCCTTTGTGTCTGGTAGATGCACTAGGTCTCGTGGAGGATGATGTTGCATTTGTTCTTTGAGGTTTTGGTGCTTGATAGTAATTATCTGAATAAGGTTGAGCAGCCGCAAGAAGTGCTAATGGATTTGCACTTTTGGCTATTCTCTCAACACGGATATCATTAACTTCATTTTGATACTGCTTCAGAATGTCAAAGAGTGTGTGTTATGAGATGGTGTCTATCTCTTTTGATTTCTTGACAACCGTCACAAATCTTGACCATTCTGGTTGAAGTTATTGAAAAAATTGAACATTCACTTGCATTGTTGTAACTTGCAAGTTGTTCCTTGTCAACTCATTCATCAGTTTGTAAAACCGGGAGTAATAAGACTCCATGGATTCTCCATCACGAGAAGTAAACTTCCCAAATTCCCAGAACAGATTAGTCTTGACGTCTTGAATGTTCAATGATTCACCCTGTTGTAGTCTTTCAATGGCTGTCCACATCTCATTAGCAGTGTTGCATGCATCAACAGTTGAGTAGATTTCATCTCCAATACCAGTTAGAAGCAAGAAAATAGCTTCCTTTTCAGCTTTAAAATACAGTTTGTTCTCTTCAGACATGTTGTGTACTGTCTCAGCTTCGTCATGTTCTGGTACTGCTGGAGCATTTACTGTTGCAGCAACAGCTTCAATTACTACGCTAGTTAGCTTGTATGGACCATCAAATATGCATTTCCTCAGATATTCACCATTTGCTTTAGTGTCAATGTATCGTAGAAAACGTGAACGCCACTGAGAATATCTTCCTGGTCCAAGCATCGGTGGACGATCTTTTGAACCAGCTGCCATGATATTGTTGTGCATTTGACTATCTGTTGAGGATGTATTGACTGGAGTAGACATGATGAATGAATGGTTATGAATTATGAAGTGTGAAAGTTGTTGGATCTTAAGTGGATGTGATGTGATTGAAGTTGTGGTTATGTATGCAATTCACGTTCACGGGATTTTACACATCTATGATTAAAACCGATAAATGAATTAACGGGATTTTACGAAATCAATAGAAAACCGTAAATGAATAATCGTTGGTAGTTAATGGTTTGTTTGTTGTAAATGATTCGTGCAGTTTAAGTCCTTCTCGATGGTTTTGGTTTTGATTTGTTTGGAATTCGGCGCAGTTGGATTATATAAAAAAATTTATTTTTACCCTATTACCAAAATTTAAATTTGGTGTAAAAATAAGCTAAAAATGCTATAGAAAAAATTTTATTTTACTTAATTTACAAAACCTCATAAAAACTGAGGGTTTTGGCCTCGAAAATCCGTAACTAGCTAAAGGTGAATACAGTCTGCTATCCCGTCTCATTTTACCACTAAATTCGACTTTGAGAGGTCACGGGCCTGAAACGGACTTACGGATCAAAAGGTTATGGCTGTTTTAAAATTTATTTATAATTAATAAAATGAAGAAATTATGTTATTTAAAGATAAATCAAAAATTCAATGGATATATATTTAACAGAAGAACCCTTTCTTCACACAAGATTTCTAGACAAAACGCAGTGCTATCTTTAACCAAAACGCAGTGACTTTTGAATCAAAACGCAATGACCATTTAATCAAAACGCAGTGACACCAAAACGCAATGACACCAAAACGCAATGACACCAAAACGCAGTGACACCAAAACGCAATGACACCAAAACGCAGTGACACCAAAACGCAGTGACACCAAAACGCAGTGACACCAAAACGCAGTGTACTTTACGATAAAAACGCAATGACCATTTAATCAAAACGCAGCTTGAGATTTGGTCAAAACGCAATGAAGTCTTGATTTGGGCAGAGTTTCTCCTAGTCAAAACGCAATATAGGTCTTCAAAACGCAACCAAGATCAAAACGCAACCTATTATCAAAACGCAACTTATGATCAAAACGCAACTTATGATCAAAACGCAACCAAGATCAAAACGCAACCATTGATCAAAACGCAACCAATGATCAAAACGCAACCAAGAACTTTGCCAGAGAGTCAAAACGCAACGACGAAATATACGACTTTTTCCACCAAAAATCACCCTTTTCTGACCTTTTTAACTTTGATTTACTCTTGGCACAATTAGTTTACCCCATAAGACCTAGATCTTTCTTAATAACAAAAAAAATTCACACCAGTCAAGCACAAAAATCCGAGGTTTGATTTTTTTTTACTTCAAATGACACACGAATTTGATCTTGTTGAACCACAAGATCAACCACTGAATCCACACGTACTCTATGCGCCAATTGTAGGATCCCGTTAACGACTTCATAACACGAATAATCATTGATCAAGACTAGAAAAATGAGCAAGAGATGTGATGTTGTTCTAAGAGAGAGAAAGAAGAGAGAGAGATATGATAAAAGGAGAAAAAAAGGATGACTTTGAACTAGTTGAGGGGTTAGAGGTCTAGGAGGAATATCTAAAATGTTGTCAAGCAAAGAGTTTTAATGATGAGGAGAAGTTGGTTCATGTGAAGATGGTGGTGAAATTTGAAGTTTTGAATGAAAGGAAGAAGATGTGTTCTCTTGACTTGATGATGTTTGATTAATAGATGTGGTTTTTGATGATGAATTTAGAGGAGTTGGAGATGAAGAAGTTGTTGTAGGAGAAGGTGTGGTGGTGACATCTTCATCACTAGATATGTTGACAAATAGTTGTCTAGGAGGGATTATAGTGAGTTTGATTTTCTTGGAAGGGTTAGATGAGGAATCATTGGTGGAATTCATGGTAGAATAGTTTGAGGAAGATGGTAAGAAGAATGAGAAGTATGGCTTGTTTAATTAGGGAGGAAAGTATCAAAGTGGAAAAGCATAAGAGTTGAGTTTTTGGATTCCAAAAGTGGTTTAGCAAAATGCAGAAGGTTTAGCCGGGTCTAAGAAAGAATAGTCAACTGCACAGAAAATCAGGAGCCACAGTAAAAATTCCGTGACTTCTGATGGCGGTCCCTTAAATATATGGCGGTCCCAGATATATTAGGGGGTCGTCCCTTATTTATGGGGCCCGTTTTCTGAAGACAGGAAAATTTTCCAGTTTTCCCGATTTCCTGTAAGTCCTATAAAATGTTTTCTAGATTACCCCTTTTTCAATCAATCCTATTTCATCATGAATCATCTAATACTTAATGATCAAACGTGTAAAATCAAGTAACCTAAGTTCTATTCAAGTAAGCACATGTAGGCAAATTGACTAGTTTATAAACATGCATAATATCATTAAAAGTAACCAAGGTGTATCAAGGTGCATGCAAGCATGGGTTTAGGATGATAAAATTGAACGATCATCCAAGGCAAGTAATGTTGCCCGTACTAAGTTGATAGTAAATAGCATAAGTTTAAGTACCTAAGCATAATAGATTAGTATGTAATATAGATAATAATGTCATAAAGTAATTTCCCTCATAGCTTACTTCTTTATGTTTCTCCACAATCTTCTTAGACTTTTTCCGATAGACTGGCGGGTGTAAAATGGTTCCATGTGAGGGTCAATATTAGGTGGGTTTTGAAAAACTTAACGAACTTGATTGGTTAAAGAATTGACATAACGAATGGGGGAGGGAGTGCTTGTACGCGAGGTCCCTTCGTCATTTCCATCATCATCATCATCATCATTAATATGAGAAGAAGATGGTTGGTCAAAAGAGGAAGAAGAAGAAGTAGAGTGACGACCTCTTCTCGTGCCACGATCCTTTCTAGGCTTTCGCTCTAGTTGAGCGGCAAGAGGATTCATGACACGATCGTACAAGACATAAGAATCATTTTGTAATTCGGGATTTTCATTAAATATGAATTTAAACAAACGAGTTAATAACATACCATAGGGTAGAATTAACCTAGCTTGCTTAGTAACCCACTCCATTCGTTTTGCCATGTAGTAGGCGAGATTGAATTTCTCAGAGTTTGCGACATAATAAATGTTAGCCTCAAATAATGAGTCGAACACGGAAGTTCGTTCATTTAGAATATTAAGTCTCGGTCATTTTAATATGTAACGTTGTAATAGGCCAGAACGGGTAAACATGCTCATTTAATGTAATCTAACCGGTCACGTGTATCGGGCGAAAGCCCAAGTAAACCCGAGCCCAGCTGGTAGAATAACTAAAGGCATGAAAGACTTTTAGTTGGATACATATACACCTCGAGGTGGTTGGTTTACTTTGTAACATTTTCATTTTGCAAGTAATCCTCCCATTTCTAGTTTCTCTCTCTAGTTTTTTTCTCTCATTCTCTCTCTCTAAAATTCTTCTCATCTCCTAATCTTAAATTCTTGTTCTTAATATGAAGTGAAGTGATTTATTGGTTACCTACACTTGGTATCAAGAGCCTCGGGTGGATAGTGGTTGAATTTTGTGGTTTTATAAGCATAAAAAGCGTATTTCATGGCTTATTGGTAGAATAAGCACACGAAGTTGAGGTTTGGTTAAGTTTTTGGATGAGTATCTTGTACTTTCGGGCTTATTGTTCTTCCTAGCTTCTTTCTTAGCAAATTCATAGCTTGAATCTCATTTCTTTTGTTTTAATTTTGTTTTTCTAGCTTGCGTTTTGGTCTAAAAGGTTGTTGTTTGATCCGAAATGCTTGTACTTTCTTGCTTAGAATACTTGTAATAGCTTATTTAGGTTAGTGGTTAGCTTATTTCATAAGCAAGTTGGAAGATTTGGTCTTATTCGCAAATTTGAAGTTTTTTTTCTTCGTTGCGTTTTGTCTAAAACGTGATTGCGTTTTGTTAAAAAGAGTTGCGTTTTGCTCTTGCGGTTTGTCTAGAAAACTTGCGTTTTGCTCTTGCTGTTTGTCTAGAAAACTTGCGCTTT
>BQNB010144543.1:0-16842 GCA_026074375.1 Tanacetum coccineum
GGTTTATAATAGAAATCGTTTGAGAAACTATTGTGTGTTCTTCTTAAGTACTACCAAATAGATTCCGCATAGTTGACAGTATATCAGTGTTTCATTAAGGAATATCGATCCTACACTTTGGTTCGAGAACTTATTAATGGATAATACTTCAGTTGAAAGTATTATATGTTGGTGTTCTTTTACCATGCTCAGCTGAATAAACCATACTTTGTAGCTGAAGTAAGAAAGAACATGGTCATGTACTTGAAGAATCAGGGAGGATACAAGATGAATTATTTCAAGGGAATAAAGTATGAAGACATTAGACCTATATTTGAAAAGGTATGAGATCAAATTCAATCCTTTTCACCCATGGATTCGGAAAAAGAAAAAGGTAGTGAAAAAAAAGGAAGTAGAAAGAAATCACTCGCAAGGAAAAGAGCAGGTGAAAAGCAAAGTGAAGAAAGTGCAAAAAGGCAAAAGATAGAAGATGATATAGAGAATGAAGAACTTAAATACTATTTGGATCTGGTTCCAAGAGAAGAATTTGCTATGGAAATTGAATCTTTGGATACTAAGCATCCAATAGTTGATTGGAAGACTCAGGTTCTGGCAGAAAACTTTATGTATTATCAAATCATCAGAGCAGATGGAAGTTCCAAGAATTACAAGATCTTTAGTGAGATGCTTGATTTTGACAGACAGGATGTAATGGATCTACACATACTAGTTGAAGAAAGGTATGCAACATCAAGACCAGAAGGATATGACTTGATGTTATGGGGAGATCTGAAGATCTTATTTCAACCTAATGAAGAAGATGAAGTCTGGAGGCATCAACATGAATACTATTTGATGAGCTCGAGACTATTTGATTCATGTGGAATTCATATTTTATTGATAGACAATGGAATTGCCATTTACATGATGATAGAGAAGAAGTATCCATTCACTCAAGAAATGCTATCCAAGATGTTAAGCAGAAAACTAGAGGTTGATCATGAAAATAAGATGGCATTTGAACTTCTAAGGTTTCTAAGGTCACAAGTACAGAAGTAGAAGAATGTTTGGAAGAATCCTCAACAATGCAGTCTAGAAGATTAAATACATAAGAAACTTGAGATTTGATGGCAAATCACAAGTTTAGGGGAGAATTGTTGGGATTCAGAGCTTCTACACTTAGTACTGCTAGTTATAGTTAGTTAGTACTGCCAGTACATTGTTAGTACTGCCAGTATAGTTAGTACTGTTAGTATAATAGTTAGTACTGTTAGTTATATAGTTAGTACTGCTAAAGTGATATGCATGAGTTATATTAGGAATAGATATGCATGATCACTTGACGCGTTTTGTAAGCCCATTAGGGTTTTCCTTAGTGTATAAAAGGAACCCTATGGCATAGTTAGAGATATCAACAAGCAATATAAACACACATAAGTTTTCATAGTTAGTTATTCTGTAACCTAGGCAGAATATTTGCAATCAATATATATTCAAAGTTTTGTTTACATTGTTCTTCTTAGTATTACAAGTTAGATTCCGCATAACTTGTAGTATTCATAATCATAGTTTCTCACATAGTTAGTTTGGATTTATCCAAGTTAACTAAGCTTTAACAAGCTAAGAAGATCTATTCATTGGGACTCACAAGTGGTATCAGAGCCTGTGAAGAAACTCTGAATAAGAAGAAATCATTCAGATACCTGATTTACCTACCAATACAGATGCCTGGTGAAGAACTTGCACACAAATGGGCACCAGTGGAACTACCTCACTATGATATCTATATAAAACTTTATGATCAAAAAGGGTGAAATACTACCCTTTGGAGCATGAGGATGGGTAGAGCAGAAGTACCCACAAACACAAATTATGGTCTTTGGAATAAGTAATCTTGAATTGGTGATGAACCTGTACAAAAACATAAGATAAGAATTAGTGTTGATTCTGAAAGTACCTCCAAAGACTGCTCAAGCTATATTGGCAAGACAAAAAGAAAGAAAAGCTAAAAGAATTCTGCTTTTGGCTATTCTCTGATGTGTATCATCTTGGGTTCCATACCAATCAAAGATGCTAATAGTCTTTTTAGGGCTGCTATCATATAAGAGTAGGTTTGGCACGGCAAAATGTTGTGAATCTAAAAAGATGCAGTAGTAATTTCCTATCCCACTAGTTTAATCCATTACACAACAATAATCTTTACCAATATTCTATAAAATAAGAGGAAAATTAGAGAGAGCAGCAGAAAGTGAGAGAGAAAAATTCGAGAGGATTATTTGATTCAGAGAATTGGTGGAATTACAAGTGTATCAAATGTTAACCTACACTTCACCAAGTTAAGTGTGGTGATGAAGGGGATTAATTTTACCATGCCTTGCTAGGTTGGCGTTTTGGGTTGTTATCTTGGGCCCCGGGTTGGCTTAACTTGGGACTTTGAGGACGAAACATGGAAATATTAGGTTTACAATCCACATGACTCGTTTGAACCGACTAGCCTATTACAATACAAGACCTAGTTTAACTTTCTAAGACCAATAACATTCGTGTTTGACTTAAGATAATTAAGGCTAACAATCTACCCTAATGTTGTGGTCTCTTTCTTCAAAATCCTCTTGTACCATCTGATGGAATTATAGTATGTTGTTTGACGTTTTTGATTTGCCATGTTATGGTCTTGTCTTGTTGTTCATGCTTTGATTTATCCTTGCTTTATTGATATTGATTTTGAGATTTTATTCTTTTGGACTTTGAATTCTTGAGATCGTTTTTTTTTACTTTTCTTGCTCATCTCCTTGACTTGAATCATATTGATTTAACTTCCTGGATTCAATTGTGCTCTTGACACTAAAACATTCTTACTTGTTAATTCTTGTTTGAATATGTGATTTTATTAGTCTAACAATCTCCTAATTGTTGATTATTTTATTTGACTTTTGAATGCTCTTTGATGGTGGGAGGATGAATTAGAATCAAAAACTATCTTTGACGATTGAATGATTGACTTATGAAAGCTTAAGTATGAGCATGGGGTTTATGAATCCGAGTGTGCTGGAATGGGGCTTCGCAAACACCATGGTCTTATCTGAAATAAAACAGTTAGCAATAATAAAAAGATGAATCATGGCTTTGTCATTATCTTGAGTTCGGTTTATGACTTAACCTATCGGTTTCCCTTTGTATTGTATAAATTACTATACTGTGAATCAGGTAGATTAAAAGAATCTCCTGAAGGGTTTCCAGCTCAACGCGTAGGATCGGTCTAACCAGATGTATAGATTTACCCATGCGTGCTAGTTTCGCATTACGGAACGTATCTCAAAGCAGACAACACGGTAAGAGTGAATCAGATAGTTACTATCTTTCTGATTAAGTCGTCAATTCATTTACTGGACCAAAATTGATATCCAGTTATCACAAGCTTGATTCATATAGAATCTTGCAAGTCACCTACCAAGACACTTGTTTGATGTTGGCTCAAGCAGGATTTTTCCTCTTTCTTCACAGTGAATACTTAAGTATCACTCAGATGTTCTGGCAAGATCTCAAGGATAATGCGTAGGACTCTTTGTTACAGCTTGTGAACTTTATGGTGTTCAACAAGTGTATTTTGACATTGTGTCCTAATGAGATTTATACTTTGATCTCTTCTTGGCTCTAGACTCGATTTGTGCACTTTTGGTTTTAGTAATCAGATGGCTGGAAGCCAGCTGCCACCTATCAATATCATAACAATGGTGTGAGATGTCAATAGAATACGTGTGTATCTCCGTGACAATGAGACAAGTTATCTTTTGAGAGAAACCGGAATGGCTAGAAGGGGTTGTGAATTGCATACACTGGTGTCTATGATGTCGGTCTTCATATCAACAAATCATATGTGTGATTTTGATAGATTTTGTATTGACCGATTTCTGCCTAATGGTGTTTGGAGGGCTTTTTTTTTTTCAACCTTATACATACATTTCTTTTTAATTCTTTCCAACCCTTCAATGCTTACCAATGACGTCAGTACTAAACACCTTATTATGATTTGTTACAGTGTATTTAGCTCATTCTTAGTCGGCATTTTTTTCACTTACCATTCATCTCTAATCATACCTAAGGACTTGCTATTTCTAATCTATGGGAGTGTCCTTGTGTAGATCCTCCGGTTTCTGGTAGGATCGTGGGACTTATACCTAACCTAACAGCCTTATGACTTCAGATGGTAGTAGAATATTAATAGGTTGTTGGGTTTATAGAAGATCGAAACCAATAAAACCATTTTTGACATTGGTATTTTCTAATACTCCCCTACACATGTGCTCGACGATTCAAAATTTGTATTATAGCACATGAAGGAAAGGAGTTGCACTTCTGTGTCTTTAAAGATCACATTCATGGTCTCATAACGTATTTTAATAATACAATTATTATCCCCTTTATTTTAAAATATTAAACCACTTAGTTTTGAAATACATTTGATTAAAATTTGTCATTTAAAAATTCATGGGGAGAAATTTATACCACGATATTGCTTGAATTCATTTTTTCTGATTGCTCCCATTCAACAGTTTATGTGGGATACCAATATTATAATAACTTGACATTGGAATGAAAAACTTGGATATGACATAACAAAATGTTGAAGACGGAGTGAGATGATTAGTTAAACACAATCGATTTATTATTATTGATATTAAGTTTCCACATTTTAAATTCATAAAATGTGGTTTGGATACATAAAATAGAAACATTGATGAGATGTATCCAACACTTTTAAAAGGCTTTGTTTTCAAAAGCTCCCCCTGAAGAAATGATTTACATTAATGAATTCTACGTTCTGCTAAGTCTTTGGAAAATTATTCGAGGGAAGGAGTTTGTTGAACACACAATTTTTAACAAATACCACTTTTTTATGAAAAATACCACAAATTTTATTGTAGGACCACAATGTTGAACATTGGAAAGTTCTTTTTGACAATATTTGTTCAACGATTTAAAAACAATGAGTAGAAGACTTCTCTCTATTTTTGTGTAAGCGCACAGAAGCGTCTACATATACCCTGTTTACATTCGAGACCGTGGTATTGCACTGAAATGTACATAAGTCATTGAGATAAAAATTTAGTAATGACATGTTTTTAAAAGTCATATTTGAAATCTGTTCGAACTTCTTTTTACAAAGCCCCGCTGTCGATGTTAATAATTTTCTAGGATACGTAAATTTTTATCGATTCAAGAGCCATGCCGTGAAGATTATTTTTGGTATATTTTTGTAATTTTTCTGTTTTTATTATTTGATTTTCTTAGTTTTATATTTTTCTATTTTCTTTTTGTTGGTTTTATTTTTTGTATTTTTTTTTCAAAAATTTTATAAATCAAATTAAAGAGAGAATTAAAAATATTTTAACAAAATTGTTGTTTGATGGATCAAATAGATTCATTTTGCCAGAAACCTCCAGTTCATCTTGGAGGGTCAAAACATATCTTACACGAGTCGTTTGACAAGATTATTAAAACTATCTTCGATAAAGTTTTAGTAAACAATGTCAAGCGAACGGGTTTTCAGATCGACATAGAATAATTCAACAATCCCTTTCAATTCTGTTCCTTTATGAAGTGTTAATCTGACATTCGATGTGCTTGGTACAAGAATGCTAGACTGGATTGCAAGAGAATGGCTATATGGCATGCATTTGAGTCGCAAATTTCATAGGTATTTTATCCCAAGTTGGGTAGAAGCCATAATCTGTGAGCTGAGTTCTCAACCATAGAACTTGTGCGCAGCACGCAGATAAAGACACATACTCGGCTTCTGCTGAAGACATTGAAGTGCAGTCCTGCTTTTTGGATGACCAGCTGACTAACTTATCACCACCTAGAAATTGTATGCCACCAGATGTGCTCTTACGTGAATCGAGACAGCCCGCGTGATCCGAATCTGAAAAAGCAGTTAGTTCGAAACCGGTGTCCTTCGGATACCAGAGACCCATGTTAATGGAGTCTTTAAGGTACCGAAAGATCCGTTTAACCGCAGTGAGATGTTTCTCAGTCGGTTTCGCTTGATAGCGAGCACAATAACATGTTGCATGTACAATATCTGGTCTACTTGCTGTTAGGTACATGAGTGCTCCGACCATACTACGATATTTCGTTTGGTCGACCGGAGTACCACTCAAGTCAGCATCAAGGTGTTTTGTAGCCATTGGTGTACCAATGCTATCACATGAGGTCATACCATGCTTTTTAAGTATCTCTTGAGCATACTTAGCTTGGTTTATAAAGATACCACGAGGGGATTGGTGGATCTGAATTCCTAAAAAGAATTTCAGCTCCCCCATCATAGACATATCAAACTTGCTGTGCATTAGTTTTCCAAAACGTTTTGAAAGTTTTGGGTTCGTAGAACCAAAAATTATGTCATCAATGTAAATTTGCACAAGCAATATGTCTTCCCCATGTTTAGTTATGAACAGAGTTGGATCAATAGAACCTTTTGAGAATCCTTTAGATACCAGGAAATTGGAGAGTTCATCATACCACGCTCTTGGTGCTTGTTTGAGACCATATAATGCTTTCTTGAGACGGTAGACTTTGTCAGGATGATATGGGTCAACAAATCCATCTGGTTGGTTTACGTACACTTCTTCCTTTAGAGGTCCGTAAAGAAATGTTGTTTTAACGTCCATTTGGTACACTGTAAATGATTTGTGTGCAGCATACGCAATGAACAACCGTACAGCTTCTAACCGAGCAACCGATGCAAATGACTCTTCAAAATCAATTCCTTCCTTTTGAGCATATCCCTTAGCTATAAGATGAGATTTGTTGCGAATGACAGTATTTTCCTCCTCATGTTTGTTTTTCCAGAGCCACTTTAAGTTAATGACATTTTTGCAAAGTGGTCTGTCGACTAATTCTTATACATCTAATCGATTAAACTGATGAAGTTCTTCCTGCATTGATTCAATACATGCATAATCAGCTATGTCTTCTTAGATGTTCTTTAGTTCCGTTCGACTCACGGTGAGTGCGAACATACACATCTCGCCATCAGTTTCTAGCTGTCATCTTGTTCTAACTGATTAAGAAGGATTTCTAATGACTTATTTTAATGGATGATCTTTTGTCCAACGTTGTGCAGAGGGATGGTGTTGATAGAATGTATGCATGTTTGACGAATCAACATGAAAGTACATGTCTCCCTTGTTTCTTGGTACCGGTGTATTAAAGATGTTGATAAATTCATCTTCTTCAAATTGTGCATTTTCGGTAATGGTTTTTTTTCTTGGAATAATGTTCTCAGATGCAGTGAACAGTTGGTACTTGAATGGAGTTATTTGATGTGTTATTGAATGTTCAATGGAGGTAGATCTGCAACATACGGTTGTTGTAGAAGTGTGAAGTTGGTGTGTTAAGATGGTTTTGACGTTTATCGAGATTATCAGCAGCATGTACAGCGGAAGACTTTGACACAACATGAGAAGTTCCATTGAGTAATTCACTAAACATCAGACTATATAGCAATTCCAGCTCATTTAACGTTGTTACTGTCTCGGCAATTTAAGAAACATTTTCTTGACTTTGGGGATCGGGACTTAAACTGTCTTGTTTAAGTACCGTTGTCAAACATTGTGGACCGGGGTCAGAACTGACGTGATCTGATGCCATCTGAGGCAATTCGTCAAAGTTAACATGAATTGTTTCAACTATTATTCTTTTTCTCTTGTTAAATACCTTGTAAGCCTTTGACTGAGTAGAATACCCAACAAAATACATGCATCAACCTTTTTTACCTTCATGTTTAATCAAGAGTATTTCACCACTCTAGATGATATAGCAAAGGAGAACCAAAGAAGTAGAAAGAACTTAACTGACGGTTTCCGGGCATTGATGATATGGTAAGGTGTTTTCTCATGTCGAGGAATTACAATTGAATGGTTTTGAGTAAAACATGTTGTTGTAATTGCTTCAGCCCAGAAGAACAAAAGAACTTTAGCGGCGCTTAGCATTGTTCGAGCAGCCTCAACAAGAGTACGGTTCCGTCTTTTGACAACATCGTTTTGTTTAGGTGTTCGAGAAGTTGAATTTTTCGTATCTTTTTCCCTCTTTTGCAAAGTATGCATGAAGAGTTTTATTAAGAAATTACGTGCCTTTGTCAGTTCGAACTGTTGTAACTTGAGCATGAAGTCCTCTTTGGAAAAGTGTGAGGAAATTAATGAGAACTCAAGGTGTTTCATCTTTGATCTCCGAAGTGTGGAGAGACGTCGAGTGAGCGCGCGAGCGGGAGTAGTCATCAACAATTACGAGAACATATTTCTTTCCATTAATGCTTTCTACCCTCATTGGACCACATAAGTCCATGTGTAGAAGTTGTAACCGTCTTTTTGAACTCGGGGTAGTCTTAGTGTGAAAAGACTTTCTTTTTGTTTTCCCTAACTCACAAGAAGAATACAGATGATCTTTGATGAATTTTAATTTTGGAAGCCCATTCACAATATTATTCTTCGAAAGCAAGTTGATGGTATCGAAGTTTAAATGAGATAGACGACGATACCATAACCATGCTTGAGACGATGTTGCTTTAGCCATTAAGCAAATTGGATTGGGAGATGTTGAGTCTTGCAGAGTAATGGAATACAAATCTGTGCCACGAGAACCTGTGAGAAGATCGTTTCCCTTCAAATCACGGATATAACATGTAGACTTCTGAAAAGCAACTTCCAAACCCGCATCATAGAATTGACCAAAGGAGAATAAATTATGATTTAGCACTTCGACGTAAATAAGACAGTTGATAGTAATAGTTCATTGAACATACACTCCATCACCCAAGAATTGGTGCAATTTGGATCATTTTTTAAACTTACCTTCCCAGAAATTTCTCACAAAATTAGTTAGAATTTGAATTCTGCTCATGTGCTTTGACACGCCATGTCGACGATGAATAGGATTACTCTCTACGGCTGCAAAAAATCAGAAGCTCGTAGTAGCGTAATTGGACACAGTGGAACAACCTTGGAGTCATGTGTTCCAAAATATTAGTAGTTCTAGATGCATTTTCTAGAGGCATACTAACGGTTGGGTTTAACATTTTCTATTTTGAGACTTAGGTTTCCAGATTGTACCGGGTGTGTATAATTTAGTGATAACCATCACTGCATGCTACTAACTGCTCATATAGCCTTTCCCTAGTGAATTTTGTAGATTTCTTAATTAAGGAGTCTGGATGCAATGGTTTGTCCTTACAGGATTTTTCAACAGATTGGTTCACATTATGCTTGGGTTCTCTAGTACTAATAGGCACAGCCATTGGTTGTCTAGTCCTAGAATTCACGCCATTAATATAATGTAGAACACACAAATCATGATTGTCATTAAACATACATTTTTCCACAAGTAGACACAGACAAAAGTTAACTTTGAGGTCTTAAGCATTTAAACTGTCAATACTCGCAGTTACAGATGTATTTATATTAGAAAACTTAAAATTCCTACGGTGGTCTTCTTCCTACTTCTTAGCTTCTTCCTTAACAAATTGTTAGACATGACCTATCTTCCAGTTGATTGCTCTTAAGCTGTGGTTCTGCTAACAATAAGTCATGGGGAAATTACCCCTAGTAGGGAATTACTCCTGAACATTGGAATTGATTCAACCTTGTTTCAACTTCAATGGCTTCCCACATTTCACATGCATTCCGACAAGCATCAAACTATTGAGTAAATAATCGTTATCTATCCCGTGTGAGAATATCCTGAACTGCTTCAGCTCGGCATTCAGTTGATCATCGTATGTCTTTGTGAAACAATCTTATAGTTCTCCATATACCTCTCTGTAGTTGTTATTCAGAACTACCTTCACAGCGAACTGGGAACTGGTTTTTCCTCAGCACATTGAATAGGTGTCATGTGGATTTTGATACAATTATGGATGATTTTTCACTTTTAGGTTTGGTGTAATATGTATCTCATTTGGAAATTTTTCTGTATTTCCACTAAAAACTAATAACCCGGTGCAAACATTGGTGACGATCTTGCTACCCTCTGTTCCCATGATAGCAATTAATGAAGAGCATTATGATGATTGAGTTTGCAAATGGTATTTGAATTTGACTTTTGATGAAGTTGTGAATTATAATGTCAGGATTCTTAAAGTTATTAATTGAAGATTTTTATTATGGTGGAGAGAAGTGCAACTAACTCCACAGGATTTTACAACTCTATGATTAAAACCGAGAAGGAAAAAAGTTTACTTGTCGAGATTTTACAAAATCAATAGAAAAACCATGAAATTAAAATTGACATATTTTGCTTGAGGATTGCATATTTCTCTTGGCTTGGAAATAACATATTTCGCTTTAGAAATTACACATTCCGCTTGAATACTGGAAACTACACATTTCGCTTGAATTGAAACATATTTCACTTAAACTTAAATTTGCATGTTTCGCTTTAAATTCAACATATTTCGCTTGAACATTAATCCTGCATATTTCGCTTGTCTTCTAACTTGTTTCGCTTAATAACTAAACTTGCATATTTTGCTTAATATTCAAACATATTCGCGTCTAATTTTTAAAACATATTTCCGCTCGAGTTAAACCTGCATATTTCGCTCAAATGTCAATATATTTCGCTTCACCTGCATGTTTCGCTCAAATGGCATACATGTTCCGCTTGAGGTCACTTTCTTGTGAGGACCACTTTTTGTCTTCTTAATAAAACAACAAAACTAATGGTACTATGATCCTAAAATGGTGGATCTATGTTCCTATATTTGAACCGGCTAGGACCACTAGAAAAGTCAATAAGCTCAAAATAAGCTTCAAATAAGCCCGAAATAAGCTTAAAATGAACAACAAAAAAATTCCAAACGAAACTAAGAACCTAGTTAGAAGATCAAACAAATAGGACGTGTCTCTTGTGACTCATCTAAATCGAATCCAACAAATCAAGTCGAGAAGAAAGAAAAAAAAATAAGCCGAAATTAATAAGTTTAATAACAAACAACCTTGGAGCTTATCTAATTCATGAAATTACAACTAGATAAGGTGAAGAATCATGAAGAACAAAGAGAGAATAAGGTTAATAACCAATAATCCTCCCAACCTTTTTGAACCGTGGCTTATGAAGAAAAAATAAGCACTGGTAACCCATGGCGAGTTGTATCCACAATGTTAGTCTTTAAATAATCCTTTCACAACTAATAAGCAAACCCAACAAGCCCTTATGAGCCGACAACAAAGAAAGAAGAAAAGAGATGAAAATGAACTTAGGGAATTAGAGATTTAGAGAAGAAAGGTAGTATCCAAGTGAGAAATTGTAACCAACAACCCCTCTCCATGGTGTGGTAAGGGTTTTCTTTGTAATACCCTTTGAGTCAATAAGTGGCATCCGGGCTTTTCTACTTGGTCCGGGCTTGGCTAAACTTGGCTTTGAAGCCCGAAACACGGACAATAAATATATTAAAATCCAAGCCCGTTGAACCCGACTAGCCTATTACTTTACAAGACCTAGTTTGACTTTATAAGACCGATAACATTCTTGTTTGACTTAATATAATTAAGGATAACAGTTATTCTATCGTTGAATCGAAAGACTGATGCAAAGTCAGGAAGTGTAGATAGAGGATTTGTGGTTTCAATTGTCGGAGGTGGAGTGGGTGTTGTTAGTATTGGTGGATGTGTGAAGGTTTGTGATGATTGAGGAATTTTTGTTTATACAGGTGATGATTCAGTGATAATAGAGACCGGTATTGTAAGAAGAGTGGGTGTCTAAGTTCTCGGGACTTCATTGTGGACATGAACATCTAGTGGAGAAACAATTTCTGCATCAGTATGAGGAATATCTGAAAAATTTAGGAATTTTGATGCCAAGTCGGATGAACGAGAAGAACTAGTAGCAGGAACTTCATTCTTCTTCGTAACAGTAGAATTTGTCACATGAGCATCTTCAACAACTTGTTCTTGATTAGTCTCTAAATTTTCATTCCCTTATTGAGCGTCAATCATTTCAGCATCAGCACCCTCACCTTGAACAACCTCTTTATTAGTCTGAGTGGGTTCTTCCAATCTTGCATCAACATCATCGTCAAATTGGTAATCAGTATCATCCAATCCCTTTTCTTCATCACTTTTAATCACTTCATCACTTTCTGATTTCATATTTTCATCATCTTTATCATCAGTGAGAGAAGGAGTATGAACAAACTCCTCCTCTTCTTGATCATCATCTTCGGATTCTTCTTCTTGCTCCGAATCATATACTTGCTCTTCACTTTCATTCTCCTGCTCACTGTCTTCATTACTTAAATCTTGATCATCATTGTTGCTATTGTCTTTAACATTTCCCCAAGACTCAGATTCACACTCAGTAGAGTCATCTTCTATCACATCGGGAACCCTTGGCTTATCACCAGTTCCTTCACTTGTGATAGTAGGTGTGATATTATCAACACTTGGTGGTTTTTCAGCAACCGTACCAGAACCACTAGGATGTGTCTTCTTAAGCTCTTCTTTCTTACTTCTTTCATCTGAGGTTCTTTTGTCAAAGCTACTTCAGATAGCAATTCAATTCCTTTCCCACAAGTAACCTCCACCATTTCCTTTTCCTTACTTTTAGACTTTGTATCCATAGGAGCTTCTCTGATGACGACACCTACTGCTGGCTTATTTGTAGACTTCTTGGCAGGTCTCTTAACTCGTTTGCCTTTCTGGACAGGTTCTTTATCTACAGGGACTAGATCACTGTCTTTCTTAGATAGAGAAGCTTTCTTGAATTTTCTAGCAATCTTGGGAGGTACAACACCTGTAGCATAGCCAAGATAAGTCTTGTACGCTTTAACTTTTTTTTTGAGAGAGCTAGATATTGCTAGACTGGTCAAACATTCAGGAAGAATAGCTCCATAGATCTGAGTTGATTCTTTAGCAGAGAAAAATCTTAAGGAGTTAATCAAGTAGTCATCTTTGGAAGTGTGCATCCCAATTTTGTGTCTCCAGGAAAGAGTCTTTTCTTGAAAAAGGAAGTGGTGAATGATAACTTTGGTGAAACGAGGGTAGTACACAGCTTTTTCTTGCTTCTTGTAGACACTGTTTATCAATCTGGTAGATTAAGTCTTTCCTAGAGTAATATTCCACATAGTCCCACATTTTTCTGATGAAACATACCCTAAAGGATTTGAGCTCTGGAGAGACGAAGCTTGTCAAGACCACTAGTCTTTCCAGATAAACTCTGGTTGATAAGAGCAGCAAAAGTTCTCCAGGGTTGATGCAACTGATCGAAAACCACATCATTGGGTGAATTGATCTCCCCAGTGTGACCGAGTTCTTTTAAGAAAGACACAATGTCTTTCACCATAAGGAAGGCAATCAACTCAGCATAGACCCGACCGCGCGGTACTCATGGGCAACATCTGAAAGATATCTTCTGGCGCGAGCGCGTTCCAATTAAGGTTTTTAATCGTTTCCTTCTTTTCAATTTTTTATATCTTAGAAGGTGTCATGCTTGTACACATAATTCCAGAATTGATGCATGTACACTTCAGGGACATCCGCAGTGATGAGATTTGCAGGATAGCATGGAGTGAGTGCAATAGCATCCAAAACAACTTGAAATGTGGGTTCTCTTAGTGTCAATCCGCGAGGGATTCTTCCATTGCATTTTCCGATATCAAGTCTATTCTCTTTGGGAACAAGCTCAAGATCAAGCTTGTCTTGTTGAGCAGTGATGGAAGACATGATTCTGCTAAGATTTGTCATATACAGTTCATATAGGAAATTAAATAATAAATATAACAATAAGACAATTTTAGACCATTTGTGGCACGATATAATGAAGCAGGACAGGATTTAACAAAACAGGGAAAGAGCAAACGAATAGAAGGCAACAAATTGATACACATGCACTCAATGCAAGAACTTATACACAGCAATGCCAAGAACTAGTACAACATACACACATGTAAAGGCACACAAACTCATCATATCGCTTAAACAAAAGGCACATTATTGAATCAAAGGCATCACTGAAGATATCTAAGGTAAATTACACCTAATTTAATCACTAAGTGACAAGATAGGGATAAATTATACTTAGATAAGTTTAGTTCAATTGGAGTTACCCAGATTCGAATTAATTCTACAAGAAAAAAATCAAGTATAGTTTACCTATAGTGATTGTATAAATCGCATGTGTTAACTACCTATGTATAGTTCGCCTGTGTAAGACATATGTGTATAGTTCGCCAACTAAAAAAATGCATGTATAGTTAGCTCTGTTACATATTTTGTTTGTTTCGCACTGTTATAAGTGTATGTATAGTTCGTCTTTAAGAAAAATGAACGTATAGTTCGCCTGTTTAAATTCTTGTATAGTTCGCCTGAACAAATTCCTAAGTATTGTTTGCCTGAACAAACTCTAATGTATTGTTCACCTGTTTAGTTTTTTGGTTTAACATAATTTACCTTTTTAGACATCCTAAACCATTTAAACATGAACATATACCATCAATGAATCATTCTAACATTTCTAACACCCAAATTAACTACAAAAATCTTGATTTTTTAATTGTTCGACCCAAATGAACACTAAAACCCAAAAGATTCAAGATTTCACACAAGCATGTTAATTAAACACTCAAATGTACTCAAACATTCATAACAATACTTCTTAAACCCAAACCCATGAACTTTTTCAAGTTTTTGCCCATTTTCATCATATTCGACATCAAGAATCATTCGAAACTCATGAATGAGTTATCCCCAATTAATCCACTTTATGGTAAAATGAAACAACTAGACACTATTAGACCAAAACCACCCTCAATCAATTGATCTTTTTACAACTTTTTTGATGGTGAATAAAAATTAGGTTGAATTTGTGGTTTTTACAAGAACAATTCCTTTATTTGGTCTGATTAATGGGTATTATAGACAAGCAAACACGTGTACCTTAAAGCATAGAATGAAGATTGAGCAAGTTCATCGATGGTATTGAAAATTAACAAGACATGGTGGATTTAAGGTTGAGTGTGTGTGTTGACGAGAGCAAAGTGATAGGGGAAGGAGTATATGTTTATAACTATAGTGTTTTGGCATAAATGCCCCCTGAGGTATAATGACATTTCTACTTTTCTTTAAAAACTTCTCCTAAGGCAAACTAAAGATTCCTAAGTGGTAAGATTCTAAGGCAAAGTATAGTTATACTAATGGCACAAGTAGTCCCTAAAGTTTTAACTACAATGCTTAGCTACTTATTTTTGTTTTTCATTCTCTAAAGGCATAAACACATAACATAAAAGGCGCAAATAAGTTAAAATTAACTAACTCCCCTTTAATTGTTAATCCGTTATTGTTTAAAACCTTTTTCCTTTTATCACACAATGATTTTTGAAAAAGATATTTGACATTGTCTCCCCCTTAAACAATGACCGTTTTCTATTTAAAGAGTTGTAGTCGTTGTTTGGGTGGTCAAATGTCTTTAAAAATGATTTTCTGATGAATTTTTGATATTAATGTTTTATTTTTGAAAACAACACCATACAAATAAGATTTCTCTTATTTTTAACACATAAGTGCACTAACACGTACACTTATAGAATAAAGAAAGTGTGGGTTGTGCTACAAAGTAAGCACAAGCCTTTGAATGAATATGAAGTAATTCATTCTCAAGAAAAATAAATTTCCCGTTGTGAGGTCAAATTTTCTTTTTGAAATACTTGCCATTAAGATGATGACCGGGTTGCTATCGGAAATAATAGCAAGCCATTTTGGCATGTTTTAAAAGCTTTTTAAACTTCTGCTCGAACTTCATTTAAAGCCTCGTATCAATATTAAATGACATTTCTAAAGCCGTAAATGTTATCGATTTTCAAAAAACATGCCAGAGATACATATTTTTTATATTTTTCTGATTTTTTATTTTCTTTTTGAATTTTTTTTATATAAAATGAAAAATCTTTTTGGGTTTTTCTGATTTCTTATATACATATAATACATAGGATATACCATGAGTAACCACCCTTACTCGTTCTCTTCCTCTGTCAGACAGCGTTTCCGGAGACATGCTTCTCATACCTAGCTTTTTGATCAAGAAATTAAATCTTTCTCTTGGCAAGGGTTTGGTGAAGATGTTAGCCAGTTGATATTCCGTCCGAACAAAGTAAAGTTCCACAATTCCATTCTCTACCTACTCCTTTATAAAATGGTAGCGTACATCGATGTGCTTTGCTCTTGAGTGTTGAACGTTGTTGTAGCATAAAGAAATTGCACTTTTGTTGTCGCAGTACAGAGGAATCTTATTGAACTGAAAGCCATAATCTGTTAGCTGTGAACGCATCTATAAGATTTGAGCACAACACCCAGATAAGGCAATATATTCAGCCTCTGCACTCGAGATTGCAATGCTCTTTTGCTTCTTGGAAGACCAGCTAACAAGTTTATCACCTAAGAATTGAGCGCTTCCTGATGTACTTCATCTAGTGTCCTGACATCCCGCGTGATCTGCGTCTGAATATGCTGTTAGAGACATTCCGGTATCCTTCGAGTACCAGAGACCAATGTTAATGGTTCCCTTTAGGTATCAAAAGATCCGCTTAACCGCATTTAAGTGCTTTTTGGTAGGCTTTGCCTGATACTGGGCACATAAGCAGACTGCATAAATAAGGTCGGGTCTACTGGATGTTAGATACATGAGGGATCTAATCATGCCACGGTAAAGTGTAGCATCAACTGGTGTCCCCTGTAGATATTCATCTAGTTTATTCTTTTCCACCATAGGTGTGTCTACAGAATCACTAGTGAGCGAACCATATTTTTTAATAATTTCATAAGCATATTTTGATTGGTTTAGGAAGATGCCTCTAGGACTTTGAGAAATTTGTAA
>BQNB010144544.1:0-16842 GCA_026074375.1 Tanacetum coccineum
GGATCACTCGGCTTTAAAGTACCTTATGAACAAACAAGACGTTAAGCCGAGGTTGCTCCGGTGGGTTCTTCTCCTACAAGAATTTTATATCACCATCCGTGATAAAAAGGAAGTGACAACCTTGCGACAGATCATTTATCTAGACTTGAGAACCCTCATAAGGATGTGTTAGAAAACAAAGACATAAATGAACATTTTCCTTTAGAAACTCTTGGAGTTATTTCTAGTGAAAGTACCCCATGGTTTGCGGACTATGCAAATTACCATGCGGGGAATTTTATCATTAAAGGAATGTCAACTCAACAAAAGAGGATGTTTTTCAAGGATGTTAAACATTATTTCTGGGACGATCCAAATCGTGGTTTGAAACGTATTCTAGAAAGGACGGTTGGAGAAAACCGTGCCTCATGGTTTGATAAACTTGATGACGCTTTGTGGGCATTTTGTACTGCTTTTAAGACACCGATTGGTTGTACGCCTTATAAGTTAGTGTACCAAAAGTCTTACCATTTACCTATCGAGTTAGAGCATACAGCATATTGGGCTTTGAAACATGCTAACTTCGATCTTAAAACCGCGGGTGATCACCGTAAGCTTCAACTTAATGAACTTAATGAGCTTCGTGATCAAGCTTACGAGAATTCTTTGATTTATAAAGAGAGGACGAAGAAGCTTCACGACTCAAAGATCAAAAACCGCATTTTCAATGTTGGTGATCGAGTTTTACTCTTCAACTCTCGTCTTAAGATATTCTCCGAAAAGCTTAAAACTTGTTGGTCAGGACCTTTCACCATCACCAAAGTTTTTCCATACGGAACCATTGAGTTATCTCAACCCGATGGTCCAAACTTTAAGGTGAATGGTCATCGTGTGAAGCATTACTTCAGAGGGGACTTACCACCCAAGGTAGTCTAGGATCTCCACACTCTCTCCAAGGACGAATGAATTCGGGGATCGAGTCAAGCTATGTGACTTGGTTACTAAAAACAAAGCGCTTCGTAGGAGGCACCCTATGCTTATCCATTTTCTATTTTCTATCTTATTTCTATTGTGATGTGAGGAGGCTTGTACTCTTCCGATTCTTGTTGTGTTTGTACTTATGATTGTTTGCAGGATTGACCCAAAAATTTTCTAAAGACTCTCGTGTTCGGTGTTTTGTCCCTCTCGGAGCGGCAGTCTGTCTTGCCGGGGGCTTGTGCCTATGGAGTTTGGGGGGGGTTGGGGGGGTGGGGGGAATATCCGATTGCTATACCTAAAGTTTAGGTCTCGACGGATCATCTTGCGCGTGGTGCTCTCGTGAGAAAATGTTTTAAGAGATTTTATAAGTTGGAACTTGGCGTTATATACGGCTTTAAGATTTTTGGTTGATACTTTTTCATCGCGGGTTAGATAGATTATGCATATTGGAACCTTTGTGGAGTTATATTATAGTTCTGGGGTGGTTTTTTTAAGCATTAGGTAGGGAAAGGAAAGGGTGGGGAATAATTTTGAGGACTATGTTTAATTTTCTTTAATGTAATATGAGGGTGTGTTATCTTTGATATGATTCGTACCTACCTTTTGCCCTTGTTTTTTGTTCGCAGTACACCATTTTTCCTCCCAACCAAAAATTTATATAAAAAAAAAAAAATTAAAAAAAGGAATAATATTTAAATTAATTATAAAAAAAAAAGTTGTTTTGTCTTATTATGTGGTCTTTCCTATGGGTTAGAATAAGAATAAATTTAAACATGAGTCGTTGCAGTTGGTTGAGAGAGCTGCTCTAGCATGAAGAAAATAAGGAAAAATGATAGAGTTATGTAGGATGAGTAGGATATGCCCTTCTTAAACTAGGTTTTTGGAGGTTTGTGGTATTAGAGTGAGTGGTATGGTTATTAGTGGTGGGACTTAGGTATGTTTGGTGGTTTGGGGTGGTTCTGGGGTTAGTGACGATGGGGGCTGGCATGAGGGGTTGTGGTTTGGTTGTTGGGGGTGGGGGCGGTGGAAGCGCTGTTGCGGGGGGGGTTAGACGGGTTGGGGTGGGTTGGTGTGGTGTTGCTGGAAGGTTGTGTATTGTGTTGAGTGGGTGTGTGGTTTGGAAAGGAGGTGGGTAGGTTATGTATGGGCGGGGGGGGGGGGGGGGGTGTGTTTTGATCGTGTTTTTTCAGGGGTTTGCATACTTGGAGGTATGTTGAGAGGATAGATAAAAATTTTAGTCTTGTTCTACCTAACTGTATACTTGAATTTTTCATATTAGATAGTCTGTCTGCTCTATTATTTAATAATAAAAACAAAAAAAAAAAATATATAAACAAAAAAAATCAAAAATATAATAATATAAACTCTGTGGTCTGATAATAAAACGTTGTGGGCTGATTAAAAGGTTTTTTGTTTTATACTCGTCTTTTATGTGCCCTGCGTGGATACACTACCGATGTTGGGTGGGGTTTTGTCTCTTTAATGGAATAAGCCCATAGTACTGTGGATGATTGTTTGTTGTGTTAATCGTGTCGGTGGTTTTAGGTTGGTGCTGATGCCGCGCTCTTACAGTTGGGGGGGGGGGCTGAAGGGGAGTTTAAGGGGTCGTGGGGTGGGTGTGTCTGTGGTGGGGGGGGGTATTTGAATTCGTTGGATGTAATGGGTGTTGTGGTGGGGTGGGTTGGTTTGTTTGTGTGGGGAGGGGGAGGGGGGGGCGTTTTGGATTTGTGGCGGGTGGTGGGGGGTTACGGGGTCGTGGCGTGGGTAATGGCATAGGGAGGTTTCGGGGTAGGGGAAACCTGGAGAGTTTTCTGAGTGTTTTTAACACTATGGTACGTTGGTGATTATCTATCTCCCAGGAGTTTGAGGAAAGGTCGTTCAAGATTCTTTGGTTTATTGATTGGTCCCCGGTATGTGATGTATGATGAGTCTGTGTGGTGGGGGGGGGTGTGAGGTGTCTTTATTTTTTTTAGTGGAAGGGGTGGGGGTGAACGGCAAAGACAGCACGCCAGCCCATCACAATGGTCATTTCGAGTGTGTATGGCTTATTGATAAATCAACACATTGAAAAGTCACATCACATGCAAAATAAACTAGACTGCGACCCCGACACCCAAACACACGTCAATCTCTCCACAACACCACCAACGATGTGAACACAAACCAATCACTCACAAACCACACACACAAACCCACTCACAAGCCTCAACAAAATAGCTATCAAGTACATCACACACTAACACACCGAAGTTACAAGGTGACAATCACTAGAGTCTACACCCCCCTTCGAACTACAACGAATTCCAACACCCTCTCTTCTACAGCAACAAACTACACACACTCCACCTAAATCAGTGCCCAATCATGTTAAAAACAAAAAACAACCCAAACAAGAGTGACATAATTCCTTCTACGACTAAATAAACCTCAACCACATCGTCCCACCCCCAAAATAACTTCCCTCCGAGTACAAGGTCCCCCACAACCGAATACTCACAAATCTAAACAATAAAACAAACCTAGCACGCTTCTTCACGACCTTACAGCAGCCAAAGGATACGCGTCCTCTCGGCGCCTGGGCGACTACTCGCCGACCTCTCCTTCTACAGGAAATACCAAAATGGAAAAGGTTGTGGGACTGTAATGGTTGTGGATTTATGTTTTTTCTGTTTCTCCCCACTCCCCCCCCCTAGGCGAGATACACTCTGCACCTCCCCCCTCCCCCCCCCCCCCCCACCCCACCCCCTACCCCCTTCTCCCCCTCCCCCGTCCCACCCCCCCCCCACCCCCCCCCTGCCGCCCGCCCCATGCCGCCCGCCCATCCTCCTTACCCTCGGACCCGCCCATCGGTCGCTCCTCTCGTTGCGCGCAGAAGCCGAGCCGGAGCAGCCCACGCACGACGACGCCCCCCACCCTCCCCGCCGTCCGACCCCCCCCTGGTGCCACCCGCCCCCGACTACCCGCCCGCCCGCGCCCCCGTGGGGGATTGTTGTGTTGTTTGGGAGTGTTAGGCTGCCTCTTCCCAGAACCCCTTTCTAACTCCGCGTGTCCTTCCCAACCTCTTCGCGCCATGGTTTTTGGTGTCGAGTACGTAAAAAGTGGTGAAGCAACACGGCGAAAAAGAAGACGAAAAGTTCGTCGCTACTTGGGTATGATCTCGCTTTTTTCTTTCTTTTTGTTTTCAAAATCCATTAATTTCTCGGTGGTGGGGGTATTGGAAATGGAACGTGGATAGCATGTTAGTATTTTGCAAAACGTTGAATCCATGATTGAATTCAAAATAGCACATTCATCTTAGATATATTAAATTGTCGGGAGTTTTGTATAAGTTGAAAAAGTTCAACAAGTTGCAAATTATGAAGTAGGAGTTTGATTCTTAACTGATATTTAGCGGTCGTTGGTGATTTAGTTTTGTTAAGCTTGATTTGGTGGAGCCATGTGAATTTGTCGGGGGGGGACGATGAATTTATCCGTTTGTGAGGCATTGCTCGGATGGTATCAGAATTGTATCGTTGGATATGATTTGATTTCTGTGTGGTTTAGTACGTATGGGTGTTGTGGAGTGGGCTGGGGGGGTGTTTTTAGTTTTGGGTTTTTGGGGGGGTTGGTTTTTTGGGGTTGTTTGTTTTTGGGGTTGTTGGGGTGGTTTGTGTTGGGGGTTGTTGGTTTTGTGTTGTTTGTTGGTTTGGGTGTTGTGGTGTGGTTGGTTGTTTTGGTTGGGGTTTGGTTTATGGTTTTGTTTTTTTTGGGTTTTTTGGGTGTTTTTGTTTTGGTTTTTGTTTTGGTTGTTTTTGGGGGGTTGTTTTTTTTGGTTTGTGGGTTTTTGTGTTTTGTTGTCTTGGTGTCTTGTTGTTTTAGGTGTTGGGGTTTTGTTTTTTTTTGTTGTTTGGGTTTGGGTTTTGGTTTTTGGTTTTTTGGTGGGGTGGGGCGTTGGGGGGGGGAGGGGGGGGGTGTTGGGCGGGTTCGCGGGGTTGTGGTGGGATTGGCGTGGTGGGGGGGGGTAGTTTTGGGTTGTGTTTTGTTTTCTGTATGGTGTCTTGTTGTTTTTATTTGGTTGTTTTTTTTTTGTCGGTTTTTATTTTATTTTTTTTTTTTTATGTTTTTCTTATTGGGGGGGGGGGGAGGAGGGGGGAGGGGGGGGGGGGGGGGGAGTTGGGGGGTGGGGGTTGTGTTTTTTTGGGGGGGGGGGGGGTGGGGGGGGGGGGGGGGGGGGTGGTTTGGCCGCCCAATCCCTCGCACCCACCCCCATTAAGACAACTTTTTTTATGGTTTCGACTGGGGTGGGGGTGGGGGGGGGGGGGGGGGGGGGGGGGAGGTGGCGGGGCGTGAGGGGGGGGGGTTTGATTCTGGGGGGGGGGGGGGAATTGTTGGTGGAGTTTTTGTTTTGTTGTTTAGGAGTTTTGTATTGCTTTTTTTTTTATGTTTTGGTTTTTGGTTTTTTTGTGTTCTTGTTGTTTTTGTTATATTTGTTTTTATTTTATATTTTATATTAGTTTTTTTTATTTTTTTATATCTTTTTTTTTTTTTTTTTATTTTTTTATTTCAGTGTTATTTTCTGATTTTTTTTTTTTTGTGTTTTTTTGCCTTTTTTTTTTGGGAGGGGGGGGAGGGGGGCCAGGGGAAAGAGGGGGGTGGGGGGGGGTTGGGGGGGGGTGGTTGTGGCGTGTGGGGTTAGACGTGGGGTCGGGGGGAAAGGGGAGGGGGGGGGGGGGGGGGGGAGGGGGCGGGGGTGGGAAACGTGAGGGTGGGGGGGGGAGGGGGTGTAGTGTGGGAGGGGGGTGGAGGAGGCGAGGGGGGGACGGGGGGGGGGGGGAGGGGGGGGGGGGTTTTGTGGCTCAGGGTGAAGGGGGGGCGGATTGGGGGGGGGGATAGTGGGGGGGGGGGGTTTGCAGGGAGGGGGGGGAGGTAGGGAAGGTGGTGGGTTGTGTTTGAATAGTGGGTGGTGTGAGGGGGGTTTGAGGGGGGGGGGGGGGGGTGATGGGGGGGGGGGGCGGGGGGGAGGGGTGGGGGGTGCGGCCAGGGGTAGGGGGGGGGGGGGGGGGGGGGGGGGCGGTGGGTAGCTAGGGGGGGGGGGGGGGGGGCGCGCGGGGGGGGGGGGGTTGTGGGTGGGGGGGTGGGGGGGGGGTGTGGGTGGGGGGGGGGGGTTGGTGGGGGGGTGGCGGGGGTTACGGGAGGGGGGGGTTGGGGAGGGGAGTTGGGGGGGGGGGAGGGGGTGGGGGGTGATTTAGGGGGGGGGTAGTGGGGGGCGGGGGGGGGTGGGGAGTGTTGGGGGGGGAGGGGGGGGGTGGTTGGGGGGAAGGGGAGGGGGGGGTGATACGTCTGGGGTGGGGGGGGGGGGTTTTATGTGTTTTTTTTTGTTTTTTTTTTTTGGTGGTTTTTTTGGGGATTTATGGGTTTTTTTTGTGTGGTTGTTTTTTTTAAATTTTTTTTTTTTTTTTCTTTGTTTTTTTTTTTTTTTTTTTTTTTCTTGGGGGGTGGGGGGGGGGGAGGGGGGGGGGGTTAGGGGGGAGGGGGGCGGGGGGGAGAGGGGGTGGGGTGGTGGGTGGGGTTGGGGGGGGGGGGGGGGTTGGGGGGGGTTTTTGATGTGGGGGTTAGAAAGGGCGGGTGGGGGGGGGTAGAGGGGGGTGGGCAGGGGGGGGGGGGGGAGCGGTGGAAGGGGGGGGAGGGGGGGGGGGGTAAAGGGGGGGGGAAGGGTGGGGGGGGGCGGTGGGGGGAGGGGTTGTATATTGTGTTGGTGTTAGGGGTTAATTGGTTTGGATTGTTTTTTGGGTATTGGGTTTGTTTGCAGCACTGGGGGGTGGGGTGGTCGGGGATTTTAGAATATGTTTTATTTTTTGTTTTATTTTTTATTATCTTTGTAATTTTTTTTCTTTTTTATTTCATTTTTTTTTTTTTTTTAGTTTTTTTTATATTTTTTTTGGAGGAGGGGGGGGGGAGGGGGGGGGGGGGGCGGGTGGGATTGGGGGGGGGGGCGGGGGCAGGGCCGGGAGTGGGGGGTGGTGGCGGGAGGGGAGGGAGGGAGGGGGGAGGGTTTGAGGGGGGGGCGGGGGGGGTGGCGGGAAAGAAGGGTGGGGGGGGGGGGGCGGGGTTTGTATGGGTGGGTTGGGGGGAGTGAGTTTGGGGTGTGTGGTTGATTTTGGGAGGTGGTGTGTTGTGGTGGAGTGATGGGATGCTTTGGGTAAGGGGTTGGGGGAGGGTTGGGGGCTGGTGGTGGTGATTGAAGTGTTTTGGTTTTTATTGATGTTTAAAGTGGATGTTTGTGGGTCTTTTTTATTGTGGTTTGATAAAGAGGATCAGGTTGGCGGTGTTGTTTTGTTTGGGTGTGATTGATTTCCTTACTCTTCTCCCCGGTTTGAATGTCCTTTTTTCTTTGTTGCTATCTTTTCAATATTTTAGTTGTGGGGTAAGTTGTGTTTGGGTGTGGTGGGATTTGGGAGGTGGTGCAAGGGGAGGTGTGGGGATAGTGCTGAGATTTGTGGGCGGGGTGGAATTCATCATGGTTCGCAATTCTCTGGCAGGTGTGCGAGGTGAGGGGGGTTTTTTGAGGTCGGGGGTGTTTTTGTTGGTTGTTGGGTTTTTATGGGGGGTTTGGGTATTGTCTTAGTTTTTTGGGTGGGGGTTGTGGGGTGTTTGCATTAGTGAAGGGAGTGTGATTGGTTGGGAACGGAAAAGGTTGGACAAAAAGAGGGAGGGGAGCAAAGAGAGGGGGGGGAGGGAGGGCGGGGGGTTTGGTGGTATTGTGGCATTTTTTTTATTTTTTTTTTTTGTAGGGGTAGTGGGGGGCGGGGAGGTGTGGGATGGGGGATAGGGGGGGGGTTGGTGTTGGGGGGCTATGGGGTTGATTTGGGGGGATATTGGGGGGGGGAGGAGGTTGAAAACGGGGGTTGGGTTGACAAATTTTATATTTTTATATTTTTTTTATTGGATATTGTTGGGTTTAACGAAGGAACGGGCTTGCATTAAACTGATAATATCATTGATTGGGGGAGCAGTTGATACTTGCAGGATTGAATTTATCGAGACATGGGGCAGCTGTAATACAGATTCTACTTTTCCGTTTCCTAGTTCTATTCAAGGTACGACTCGGTGTTATAGGTTTATTATGAGATTTTAGTGTGCAGTTGAGACGGGAGTGGTTTTAGTCGTGTTTTGTGTCTGAGGTTGGGAGGGGTATGTGAATTTGTTTAGGTGGTATCGGAGAGTTTGATTGCATGGGATTGTTTGGCGGGGCGTATTGAAAGTTAGGATGTGGGTGTGGCTCTAGTTGAGTTAGAGTGGTGTATGGCGGTGGATAGATTAGTATATAAATATAATTCTTTTTATAATGTTTTTTTTTTTATTTGGTATTTTATTGTCTTCTATAAAAAATGTTGTGATTCTTGGGGCTAACACAAGTGTTGGTGGTGCTGGGTGGGATTTTGTGTTATTGCACTATATCACACACCAACAAAACCAAAAAACCCTTCAAATACCCAAATGAGCCTTTTAATGTTTAAAACTTAATTTCACCAAAATCTTTTTTTTTAAAACCACTAATCACCGTTATTCTTTTTCATACTTAAGAGATAACGGTCGTTATCTCCTTATAATAAACCAAAACCTTTTAACCCCCATTTACACATTTATAGCCCAAAAAAAGCCCAAAATGCAACAACAAAAGTTTACCAAAAAAAACTGCACCCCGCGGCGGCCAATCCCTTTTACATTCATGCCCAATTCAGGGCCCATATCTCCCCCATTTCTTTTTATAAAAACCCAACAAGAAGCAAAGTCAACACCCCCCTGGAGGTCTTGGGTGTCACCTGGGGTTTCATTCGGTCAAACAATGATTTGAATAAACAGTTATTTTACATAAATGGATCGGTCTGAGGTTTAAGGCGAACTAGATGAGGACGAATTGAGCGAGAATCCCTTTTATCCTTTTTACTGTTATTCGTCTTCTATCTATCAATTTACCCGTCAAAAATCATAGGGTAAATACAAATTTAAAATTGAGGACGTGGCCTCAACAATTTCAAGTGTTAATAGGTAGTAAGTAACATGGTACGATGTTGGCAGATAGGTATCCGTTTTAGAGAGCTTTCTTTATGGTTCATTCGTCCCAAGCACACAAGGATTAGCAGGACACGCGGTAGGAGGTAATTAAAGAAAGAAAAACACACCAATGATTGAGATTTTGCCACCTATTCTAGTGCAAAAAGAAGCACAAAAGGGAGTCGGACACAACAGAATGCCACGTTGGCATTCCGTGTGCCTCATCAATATATCAATCAACGTTCATAAGATGGATCCAATGATTGGCAAAGCAATAATGGGTTGTGGAATCAAAAGGAACGCGTTGTGCTAACTAACCTTGGTAGGCTGGAAGCTTCCTTATCCTGCTACAAATACAAAGGCATCCTCACTCACAAATCATCTAGCTTAATCTAGGAGTAGTTTTAAATAGTAGCTTGTAGTTTTAGCTTATTATGTTATTTTTCAGCTTATTGTTTTAAAATCAATGTAATTTCCTTTGTCTCAGCTTTGTAATCAGTTTTATTAATAAATAAAGAGTTTGTTTTCATTAAAGTTTAATGTTCAAATCATGTTTTCATTATTAAGTAATCTAGTTTAATCATGCTCTCTAAACGGTTTACATAAGCTAAATCAGCTGTCATTTTATTAATAAGCTACAATTCACTTAGTTAAGCTCTTAAAAGCTTACCACAGCTTAAAAATGGAAGGGAAGCCAAACTTGGATGGGCTTCCAGGACCCCACCAGCTTATCACTTGATAAGTTGGAGCTTGTTGATAGCTCTTAGAGCATTTGATAGCCTTGTTTGTGCAAAGGTTTATGTAAGTTCTCCATTTACCATTTCTGTCTTTAATACTTAGCTTAAACCTGCATTTTAGTTTAATTGTGCTTATAGCTTGCTTATTTCTATTTTATTTTGCTTATGAATGCTTAGTGTAGTGATTATATGCTTATTGTGTTAAAACTTAAGTATTAATTCTTAGTTTAAATGTTTATGTCTTAAAATCAGTGAAAAAACCAAAAATATGGCATTAGCTTATAGCTTTTCATTCTGGCTTATTTGATGGTTGCTAAATGTTTATTAGGTCTTATAATAACTATTTGATATCTGGTATTGCTTCTTTATACTCTAAATCTTAAAATCATAAGCTTAAATTGAATTTGAGCTACCTTAAGGAGTGTTTGGGAAAAGGCAGCACTAACTAGAATTAGTGATGTCAAGGCCAATTAAACCTTAAGGTTGGATTTCAAATTCATTTGCAGGTTTATGAAATTAGGATTTGAAGTTTCTATAGAGTGTTATTAGCTTAAGTTGTTATGTAGCTTTAGTAGATAAAATCTGTTTGGTTTAAGTTGAGTTTCATTATCATTTTTAGTATAAATCTGTTCTAGTAGTTTTAATTGATCTTATTGCTCTTAGTTTGTTGTTTTATAGTTGTAGCAACTAGTTTTCATGCCTGGATTTAGTTTGTAGTCATTTTGTGTGCTAACTGCATCAGCAGTAAGAATAGACAAATAAGCAATTTCAATCTAAATTTTTAATAGGTAAAAGTAGTTAGTAGTCTTTGAAAATTAGTTTACAAATAGTTTATAGGAAATTGTTAATCTGCTTGAGCTTATTTTCTAAAAATAAGTTCAATAGGTCATCTGATTTAAGCTATCAAAGTTGCATTATGTCTTTTTAAATCAAAAGCAGAACTCAGCAGGTTCTGAGTATTTAAGCACTTTTCAAATTGATTTTTCATTGAGCATATGATTTTCAAATTATGTTTTAAAAGCTTTTTCATGTTGCTTTTTGGCTAAGGTATAAGTAGGTGTAGGGCGTTTAGGTACTAGGATTAATTTGTGTGTTTAAAATTAAGCTTAAAAGTGCCTTTTTGCTTGTTTTTCTTCAGTTTTAGCTTTAGAGCTTATTAGGTTTTTTAGCTTATTGCTTGCTTCTTTCAGGTTAAGATCAGCTTATTAGAATAATGTTAGTCTTTTATTAGCTTATTCAGTCCTTATTCTAGTTTATAGCTTATTAAGTTTAGTCAAAAGCTTAAAAATATAGTTAAGTCTAACCTGACAAGTTTTAAGCTGTTTTTCAGCTTATTTAGTGCTTTTCAAAAATAGTTGTTTTTATTAAAGTAGCTTATTCTCAGCTTATCTACAACTTTGTTTTTTAAAGTTTTTCTAAAAATAAAAAAAGGGAAGATGGAAGTCAGGGGTGAGCAAGGCTCGAACCCCCGACCTCAACATCCTCACCTTTTATAACACAACACTCAACACACTCAACCAACGCGCCCTAGGGACTTTTTCATTTCATCTTTGCACATTTAATTCTTTATATGCATTTTAGCTCTTTAGGTATAATAAGCTGTTTTTGCTTATTACACAGCTTATTCAATAAGCTGTGTTTCCAATTTTATTTTTCTTAGATTCTTCACCATTCAAGCCATTTTTCGTAATTTTTTCAGAATTTTCATAAAACGTTTAGTATTTTTTATATTTAATTTTCTTTAAAATCGTTTTTAATTCATAAAAAATTATAAAAAAGTCAAAAAAATAAAATTCTTTTTCAGAAAATTTTCTTTTATCATATAGATTCTAGGAAAATTAGTTTTGCTTCCGTAGGATTTAAATTGCAAAATTTCATTTTTTAAAGAACGTGATTCGTTCCCGTTCACATTTTTCGTGTTTTTAAGCTCAATTCAACTCCGTTTTTGTTCTAGTTTTCTTTAAACTTACTTTTTAGTCAATTAGGGTAAATTAAAAGTGAAAAATTTATTTTAGGATTATTTTTGGAAATTTAGGGTTTTTAGGTCCCGTTTGGATTCCCGTTTTGCGTTTTTAGTTAAAGTTTAATTTCCCGTTATTAAAGTTAAGTTTAACTGTCCTTTAATTTGCTCACTTTTAGGATTATAGAAAACAAATCATCTTCGAACCAATTCAAATCATTGTCCAAATAACAAACGTGGTCTCAATTTCATAAATCTTTGGGAAAACGACCCTGTAATCACTTACCGGTTAAAACGAATAATATTTTTGTGTAGAATTTGCTTCTAATCTTTGTCCTCAAGGATTTTTAGTAATTTTCTTTATACTTTTATATTATACGTATATTATATATTGATTTTCAACGATCATCTCTCATGAAGATTATCTTGAGGACTTGTTTGCAAAAGAATAGATAACAAATGATCAAAGTGGCAATCCCACTTTTTCTTCGCATACCGATTTAACTTCATCGGAAGTTATCAATCCATTGAGTGGCAATCCCACTCCGATTTCAGAACCCGTGACCAAGTCTTCTTCTTCCCCCACACTTACTTCCTTCAAAGAAAGTGATTTAATTTGGGAATAATTCGAAGCTTATCTCGCAAGTGATTCATTTCCACCGGGAAATGATGATCCAGTCGACCTTTTACTCGAGGAGTTCGCCGATGAACTCGCTCTTATTACATTTCCACCAGGAAATGATGATCTTCCTTTTGATATCGAATCCGATCTTAGAGAAATAGAATATTTGCTTAACCATGGTCCTACCAAGGAAATGGATTCTATTCTCGAGGATTCGGTTGATGAGGATAATCTTGCAGACCCTAATAATGATCTTGTTGATACCATTCCCGAGATGTTCACCGATGAACATACTCTTGATTATTCATTTCCACCATTATATGATGATGTCGATGATGATCTTGTTGAACTTGAGTCGGATAATGATGATGTTTATGATGATCCATTTGACTCCAAGGAAGATAAAATCAGAGAGTCTAAACTCTTGATTGATGAACTTGATCCCCCTAGATCAAGTGATTTCCTTCCTTCCCCCGAGTGTGACTCGAGTCTCTATAAGTATTTTTCCGAGGTTGATGCTTTGCCTTCAACCAATAACGAGTACAAAGTATTTAATCCGGGTATACTCATTCATGAGAACCTTGTTGAAGTCACTATTCATGTAACACCGGATAAGAATGTAAAGAAGACCACTAATGCTTCTTTAATTCTTAAGGATTTTAATCATCCTCTTTATGAACTTCCTTTCCATAAAGAAGTTCCTAGGTCTGAAATTTTACTCTCGTTTTCATCCGAAAATGAGAAAAAAGTTTTTAACCCTGGGATTCTCACTTCTAAAGGAGTTAATACTTCTCTTCTCCCAGAATTATCTCATCGGGACTCTAAAGCTTTCAAAGTCATTAAAAATTTTGAAAGCCCAATGGAGATTTTTCCTAGCTCTTATGGAGAGGACATCCGTGTTTTGGATGTTCCATGTCTCCATTTTTATCCCCCATGAACAGCTCAAGTATGGGGGGACGGGTCAAGCTAAGTGACCTAAAACAAGGGCTTCGTGGGTGGCAACCCATGCTTATCCTAATATAATTATATAGTAGTAATGAATAATTATGTTGTGAGAGAGGCTCGCCTCTTCCATTTTCCGTGCTTTGTTTTGTGTTTTTATATGTCTAGGATTGCCTGGATTTTGAAGCCTCTCGTCCTCGTGCTTTTGTCCTTCGTTCACTCGAGCTTCAAATCCTTAGCTTCATTACGAGAATCCAATATCCAAATCTTATCGACTAACGTTTATCTTTAAGCATACTTAATAAACGGCTTAGGATTTACGTAGAGACCCTTCTTAAAACATTGAGGACAATGTTTAGTTCTAGTATGGGGGGGTTCTATCGATTTGATTGTGCCTGCAGTCGTTGTTTTTACGTAATCACGTTTTTACCACCAAAATACCAAAAAAATGAAAAAAATTAAAAATTTTCAAAAACAGAATAACTATTTTGTAACAATTTTGACTTTCCTGCTAGGTAGAATAAGAATAAATTTTGACTCGATCGAGCGTGTTGAGCTCTAGCTTGTTCTTTAACGTTTAGACTAAGCATTCACGGATCTTTGCGAAGAACGGAAAATGATAGAGTTAAGTATGAGTTAGATGCTAAACAAGGATTAGTTGGAAATCTTAAGAGCTCATAAGTGTAGTTTGTGGCTTTTCTCTCCCATTAGCTTATAACCGGACTAATAATACGTGCTCTCTTCGAAAATTAAGCTTAAATCAACAATTTTTTAAGTATAGTCGGTATCAATAATTTTAGTTCAAATTTATACTTAAATTTTCTAAAAAGAAATTTTCTCTATATCGTGGTATTATATGTAAAAAAAATGAAAAATGAGGTAATAATAATAATAAACTGTGGGCTAATAAAAGTTTACTGCATCTTGCCGGCTCACAACCGATGTTTTGTGTTCAGTCTTTCTAATAAGGACATAGTATTTATCCAGAGATTGATAAAGTTCTTTGCATCTTGCCGGCTCACAACCGATGTTGCAGCCTTCTAAAAGGTCGAGGATTTCCTTAGTTTAAAGGATGTGTAATTATATTAAGTGTAATAAATGTGATTTAATAAATATAGGGAAAATCTCTTTTTCTTAAATTTAAATATGCTTTTGAACTAAGACTATTTCGTTTTAAGTTGTGATTTTATGTATATACGGGAAATCCAAGGGTTTTGAAACCGAAGGTCCGTGAGTCCCGATACTAGTCTCTGTGGGGTGTCAAAAGCCTGGTCACTTAGCCGCAAGGTTGGGATGTGTCGAGACGAAAGTCGCTACATGGGATGATCTCGCCTTCAAACTCATTACTTTTGGGTGGAACGTAAAGCATAGAAATTTTGCAAAATGTTTAATCTATGGTTGAAATTCAAAATAAGCACATTCGCCTAAGATATAATAATTGCCGAGAGCGAAAGGTTTCACAAGGTACAAGTATGAGTAGTGTTAGCATCTTAGCTTATATTTAACGGTGATTTCGTTTTTAAGCTTGGTTTGGGACAAGTGAAAAGTCAAGGACGATGAATTTATCTTTTTGAGCATTTTAGGATTAAAGTGCTTCTTGTTCTGTGACCCCTAAAGTTATAAAAATAACGGAAGTCATACATATTAGTTGCTTAAAAAGAAAAAGTACAAAAAAATGAAAAAAAGGAAAAATACAAAAATATGTGTGGTAATAAGTGTAGATTTATAAAATTGGTCAAAACGGGGCTTTTCAAAATTAGTGATTCTTTAATTCCCCTTGATGAACACTTAGCTACTTTTCGAGGTAATTAGTCGAGGGGGATTGAGATTCTTGGTTTTCTAAAGTGTTTACTTATGGCATTGCGTGAGGACACGGCAATATCTTAGTATGGGGGATTTTAGTATGTGCTTAATTACACATACCTTTCACCTTTAAAAACGAGCCTAAATGACCAAAAACGAACATAAAATGCCAAATATATGCTTGTTTTGCTATTTGTGTTGTACATGTAACGGATATTCAGAAAAAGGATAAAAACGAAGCAAAACGGACAAAACCAAGCACGGAATGGAAAGAGCGTGAAAAAGTCAAAGTCAACAAAGTCAAAGTCAACAAAGTCAAAGTCAACAAAAGTCAAAGTCAAAGACGAAGCCGAAACCAACGAAATCTTAAATGGGCCAACCTGTACCCATTTAATGGGCCGGGTCAGCCGATTAAGACATCATTTATAAGACTTATAAGTTTCAAGACTTAAAACCCTTTAAAAACCGAAAACCATTGCCCGGCCCAAAACAATAAGCCCAATCCATAAACCATACACCCTTTACCCATATTACACCATAAGTCCCTAGCACTTTATGTTAGTCCTTACACCACTTTATACCCTAACACCACTAACCCCTGTTACCCCCAATTATCCCAAACCCAGGCAAAAACAAAAATTTCCGCCAACATCCATCCCTTTTGCCTCTCCCCTGCACCCCAACAAACATGTCACTATTCATCCCTCTTCCCCAAACCTATCATTCTCATAAACCCCACACCACAAACAAACAATTCCACCTTGGCAATCCCTCGAATTCTTATTGGGTGATGATTTGAAGACAAAAATGAAGGGCTGTGATGAATTGACTTGGTGAACAAGATTTTTGGATGGCTATGATTATGGATTTGAAGCCCTCACACAAGAAACACAACTAACACACCTCAAGCTTGGTGAACAGCTTATAAATAGGGCTTATTTTTGACATTTGAACTTAAGTAATTTAGGAGTAGTGTAGCTTTATTTTTTTAGTCTTATTCACTGCTTTTCTTTACTTTAAATTGTACTTTACTTTTCAAAGCAATGTAATTCTTACGTTTTAATGAAATTCAAGTTTTAAGTTTTAAAATTCTGTCAATTTTAATCCTGTCTTTACTTAAATGCATTTAAGCTTAATTTATGTTCCAAAGCCATTTTCATAAGCTAATTAGCTCACTTACTCATGTCTAACTCAGTTAAGCTTTTTCAAAAGCTTAACTAAAGTTTTACTCAAAAATCACCTCAAAAAGCTAACTTGGATGATAAGCTTACAAGGGAAGAGCTTATGGGTATTTACAGCTTATTTAATAAGTTGAGCTTGAAGATTAAGCTTGAAAAAGCTATTTGAGTCCTTGTTTAAGCAAAGGACTAAGGTACACCTTCATTTTCATTTTTAGCTTATTTACTGTTCATTTGCTTATTTAAGCTTATTACTGCTTATGTTTGCTTATTTATAATTATTTATGTTGTTTAATGCTTGTGTATGCTTGCTTAATATTTTAATCTTCTTTGCTTAAGCTTTTCATTAAAACTGCCAATTTTAGTCTTTAATACTGCTTAATCTAGTTTGCTTATTTTTAATGCTTAATTTTATGTTCTAATTGTTTAAATGTCTTTATTATACCATATGCTTAAACTGTTTTTGGTTTTCACAAGTTTTCTTAAGCTGTTTTAAGCTTAAAATGTTTTTTCAGATCCTAAAGGAGTGTTTGGTTTAAGACTTAAAATGGGTCAAAATGAGTTTAAAATGGTTTTGGTTCACTAAGCTAACTTCACCATGCTTTGATT
>BQNB010144547.1:6259-16841 GCA_026074375.1 Tanacetum coccineum
TTTGAAATGAGGTTTTTGATCAGATAAAACTGTGTGCAAAGAGGTGAGAAAATCTGTGAAAATAGTCCACTATTTATAAGAAAAAATATTATTTTTTTATTTGGGCGGTCCCCTTAATTATACAAGGGCGGTCTCCTTAATTATGGCTGGCCCCCTTAATTAATTAAGAGGGCCGCCCATTTTTCAGACGCTCCCTTTTTTGTCCTTTTGTGGGGAAGGTTTTTCTGAAACTTTCTAGTCATTTTTGGGTAGAAAATTTGAATTCAAAATATTTATTTTGAATAAAACATTTCTTATAAATACAAAAATGTTTTGTATATGTTTTTTTTAAAATGTTTATCCCATTTTATAAAAAAATGTAAGGTTTGGAAAGATAAAAAATTTCTTTGATCATTCAACAAATTAAAGTTTGTTTGTTCATACCTTTAGTGATTTACGTCGAGTGCGAACTTAAATTTGTTGTTGATGAAAACATGAGACGTCGAAAGATGTTGACATATGAATTGATGATTTGTAATTACAAGTAACTTAAACACTTTACGTTATGTGTTATAAGTTACATGTTTGTCATCACCAAAACATGAAGAGAATGTATAGATTAAATATCGTAATGTAATATTTCTACCATCACTAGAGAAAACCTAATGGAAGCTTTTCAAGCCTTTTTAAAGAAGTATGATCATATACCTCCTAGAGAAAAGTGTATGGCTTTATTGCTAGCTGGGGAGAGGTTTCTTAAAGTTAAGCAAGCTTTGGAAGAAAGCCAAAATCAACCAGAGAATGTACAAGAATTGCTACTTAAACTTCTTGATGATTTGCAAATTCTTAATAAAATGCAACTAAAACAAGAAGAGCAGGCAGCTAAAATTTGTACTCCATATTAGAAGTGTCCTATTTTTGATGATGATGATGACGAGGAGTATAATATTCAAGTGAGGGAATATTATAAGAATTCCCCTGTTGCAATCATACCCGACTTTCTGATTACGGACTCTCTCATAATTAAGGATGAGCATCTTGACACTATTCCAGAAATGGAATCGGACGAAGAAAATAAGTCTAGTGTTGAGGACCTTAACCTAACCCCAAGTGAGTCTAAGGATTTATCCGATATTGAAATTGAGTGTGATGTGCCCGTTTGTGATGATTTTATGACTTTTTCTAATCCTCTCGGTTGATTCTTACGACGATTCTACTCTAGTGATGATAATCAATTTTTCGATGATGACGTACCGAAGAAACATATAAAATACTAAGAACCCTCTTTTGATGAAGAAATCATTTCTACAACGATAGATCCGCAACACTTTCATGGCAGATGTCTGACTTATAGAATCTTTGCTATAATCGAGATAACTTCGATATTTTATTTCTTCTCATAAGTTTGATTCCTCTTGAGGAGTTCTCTGGTGAACTCGCTCATATCGCTTTGATTTCTCCAGAAATTGATGAAGCCGACTTTGATCCAAAGGAAGAAATTCATCTTGTTGAGAAATTATTATATGATAATTCATCTCCTTGACCTCCAGAAAAACTTAATTCTGAAAATTTTGATGCTGTAATCGAGTCTTTCTCTCCATCTCCTATCCCTGTTGAGGGCAGTGACTCTCTTATGGAGGAGATTGATACTTTTCTTGCTCCGGATGACTCGATACCATCGGGTATTGAGAATGACGACTATGACTCAAAGGGCTTTTTCTTGAAGAATTGCTTAACAATGATTCCCTTTCACTGCCCTGACAATAGTCAATCACTTGAACTGTTATTATGTTCCATCATCTCCTCGTCCTCATGCGAAACTACCGGATGATGATGGAATTTACTTTGACGTTGAGCCCGATACGAGAATTTTGACTGTAAAAGTGGTAGATGATCTTTTTGAACGTTATGTTCTTAAGCCTAGAATTTTACCCACCCAACCCCCCAATTCTCTTTTGAGTTTTGTACAAAAACTTGCTTTTTTTAAATTTGCTTATTTATCTGTGTTTTATAAGTTTTTTTTAAAAAAAAGAAAAAAAAAGTTTTTATAAAAAGAGAGAGGCCAAGGGTGGAATCCTGGACCTCCCCCTTTAACAAACACACTAACACCACACCCTACTACCAAAAGTGCTTCAATAGCTCATTCGTCCTAGTTTACACTTTTTATTCTTTTAAATACATTTTTAGCCCAATAAGCTTATAAGCCTGTTTAGCTTATTATAGCTTATTGGGATGAGCTGACAACTCAGCTTTATTTTTCATAGAATCAGCTTACTCTAAACTACTTTCTGTAATTTTTTCATATTTTTCCAAGATTATTTAGTATTTTTAATCATTTATTTACTTTAAACCTGTTTTTTAATTATTAAAAATTAAATAAAAGTCAAAAAAAATATAATTCTTTTTTTCAAGATTTTCTTTTTTTAATTAGGACCTAGGAAAAATAAATTTACTTTCGTAGGGTTATTTTTGCAAAATTTAGTTTTTTAAAGAATGAGATTGTATCCCGTTCTTGTTTTCTTCGCGTTTGTAGCTTTAAACACCTTCGTTTTTGGTCTAGTTTTCTTTATTCTTACTTTTTAGTTTATTAGAGTCTATTAAAAGTGAAAAAATCATTTTAGGTTAATTTTTTAGAAATTAGGGTTTTTAAGTGTCGCTTTTAGATTTCCGTTTACATTTTTAGTATAATTTTGTGTGCCTTTCTCATTTCTAGTATAGATTGCCTTATTTTTCCCGTAGATTTAGAATCCAACCCAAATCTTGTTCCATTCAATCATCAAATTTCAATCCAACTCTCGACTTTCCAATTCACTCCTCGTTGGGGATAAACTACCCGGGAATATCACATACTACTTTCGGTTTCATTGATTTTGTGGATTTTGATCCTTATTATATATTTATATTTATTTATAATTATATATTTATAAAGGGTTAAATTTAACTCTAATCAGTGCTCTTTTCGGAAATTAGACAAGTTAGTGGTTTTATCACTTAAAAGTCCTTTTAAAATCAACATTTTTACACTTTTTAGTCTTAGTTCAAATTTATACTTAAATTTTCTAAAAAGAATTTTTCTCTATATATCGTGGTAATATAAAGAGTTTTAAAAAATGTGTGTAATAAATATAATAATAATAATACCTTGTCAGATTACTGGATCATGGTCGGCTCGCATACCGATGTGACAGTCTTCATATAAGGCGAGGTCCGAAGCCGAAATAAGACAACTGGATCATGGTCGGCTCGCATACCGATGTGACAGTTCATTTAAAGGGTGGAGGTTATAAGTATAATTATATTAATGTTAAGTGTAATATATGTGATTTAATAAATATAGGGAAAATCTCTTTTTCTTAAATTTAAATATGCTTTTGAACTAAGACTATTTCGTTTTAAGTTGTGGTTTTTCTAAATGAATTGTTTATTTAACGGGAAGCCTAAGAGTTTTTGAAACCTAAGGTCCGTGAGTTCCGATACTATTCTCTGTGGGGTGTCAAAAGCCTGGTCACCTAAGCCGGTCTCGGCTGGGATGTGCCGAGAAGAAAGTCGCTACATGGAATGATCTCGCCTTCAAAATCATAATTCTTGGGTGGAATGTGAAGCATAGAAATACTGCAATTTTCTTAAAAAGGTTGATCCATGGTTGAAATTCAAAATTAGCACATTCACCTAAGATATAATAATTGTTATGAGTGAAAATTTTCACAAGATACAAATATGAGTAGTGTTAGCATCTTAACTTATATTTAACGATGATTTTGTTTTTAAGCTTGGTTTAGGACAAGTGAAAAATCGGGGACGATGAATTTATCCTTTTTGGGCATTTTATGATTGAAGTGCTTCTTATTCTATGACCCTAAAGATTATGAAAATAACGAAAGTCAAACATGTTAGTTAGTTGCTAAAAAGAAAAAGAAAAGTATAAAAAGAAATAGAAAAAGGAAAAATAAAAAAATATATATGTGATAATTAGAGTAGATATATAAAATGGTCAAAATGGGGCTTTTCAAAGCTATTGAGTTCTTAATTCTTTAAGATGAACACTTAGCTACTTTTCGAGGTAATTAGTCGATGGGAATTAAGACTCTTAGTGTTCTAAAGTGTTTACTTATGACATTGCGTAAGGACACGACAATAGTTTAGTATGGGGGATTTTGGTATGTGCTTAAATACACATACCTTTAACCTAATAAAACGAGCCTAAAATGACCAAAGTATATCAAAAATGCATTGTATTTGTGTGTTTTGTGATTTATGATGTGCAGGTAACGGATATTTACTAAAGGACAAAAACAAAGCCAAAACCACAAACACACACGAGCAACGGATTGTGAAAGAGCATGAAAAATCGAAGTCCAAGACTCTTATACTAAATGTGGCCCAACCCGCACCCAAGTTAATGGACCAAGTCAGCCCATAAAGCTTGTCTATTAAGCCTTATAAATTAAAGTCTTAAATCCTAAACCGGCCCAAGATCAAAAGCCCATTAGCCTATTACTTAACCATAATCCAGTTTTAAACCATTACATCGTTAGTCCCAACCCTTTTTACCGTTAGTCACTACAACCCAACTTTCCCCTAACCCCGTTACCTATTATCCTAACACCCGTTAACTCAAAACAAACAATTATAAACTAAACCAAACAACCCGCCAATTTTTACTATTCACCCATCCCCTTCACATTATACCCTGCAACCCGACAAAATACTCAAACCCCACCCCCTAGAAGAAGACAAGCCACGATGGCAATCCTATGAAGGTTTATTTGACAAGATCAATTAAGGGCTGTTATAAGAGATGAAGAAACACAACAAGGGAATCAAGGGCTGAGATTAAAGGCTTGGAGAACACTCTCCCATTCATCTCACAGAAGAAACACAAGCTCAAGACCTAGATGCTTCTCTAGTCGGCTATAAATAGAAGACCATTGTCACACATTAGGGCATGTAGTTTTTAATTCAAGTTTTTATCTAAGTTTTTACATAGTTTTTTATCTATCTTTTGTACTTTTTAGCTTATTGTACTTCCTTTTAAAGCATTGTACTTAGTTTTTAAGTTTTAATGAAATTTTAAGTTTTATGTTAAAATTTGTTTTTTATGTTAATGAAATTTATGTTAGAGTTAAGTACATTTTTGGTCCTTGTGGTTTGGTGCGTTTTCACTTTTGGTCCAAAATTCAAAAAAGGTTTAGTTTTGGTCCAAAAACATAGTTTCGTTCCACTTTTAGTCCAATTCTGTAAATTTGGTCTAAAATTTTTGGACTAAAAGTGGAACGAAACTATGTCTTTTGGACTAAAAGTATAACGAAACTATGTCTTTTGGACTAAAAGTGGAACACAACTATGTTACTTCCTTTTAAAGCATTGTACTCAGTTTTTATGTTTTAATGAAATTTTAAGTTTTATGTTAAAATCTATTTTTTATGTTAATGAAATTTATGTTATAAAAATGTTTGTTAAGCTCTTATAAGCTCTTTTCTCTCTTACTTAAGCTATTTTACTTAAGCAATATAAGTTTTTCTATAACTTATAGTGTTTAAGCTATTTTCACTAAAAAATCACTAAAAAGCATATGGAAGATAAGCCGGATTTGGAAGGGCTTATAAGGTTTTACTAGCTTGTTTTTAAACAAGCTGGAGCTTGTAGATAAGCTCTATGAGCAAATTGATGTCCTTGTTCAAGCAAATGACAAGGGTATGTTCACTTTTTGATTTTAGCTTATTTTATGATTTTGCTTATTGCTTTGCTTATTGCTGCTTATTTCTGCTTAAAATTGTTTATTTTGTCTTATAATTGCTACTTGAATTCAGTTTAATGCTTAAAAGTCTTTAGTTTAAGTTTTGATATAAAACTGTTTTGATATTGCTTTAAACTGCTTATTGTGTTCTGCTTATTTAGAATGGTTAAATTTCTGAGAGAAATGCTTAAATGTTCTTATTAAACCTTAATGATAATCTGTTTTCATGTTTTAAGAATTTTCTAAGTCTATCTTAGCTTAAAATGGATTTTATGATTTTTAAAAGGGTGTTTGGGTTAAGCAGTCTTAACAATAGTTAAGATTGCTAAGGTTGTTTCTGGTAGTTTAATCAAATTTGTTAAGCCTTAATATAGCTTAAAAGTTAGTTTTAAATAGTTTAGATTAAGCTTTGTCAAGTTTAGAAGTTTGTTTTTCTAAAATACTAGTCTGCTAGTTCTTAATGTTTTTCAAATTGCTCATTTGTTGAATTTCTTAAAAATTCATTTGAGGTGTGGTTTTAATGCTCAAATGCAGTTTCATTTGTCTCAATTTAAGTCTGTTTTAAGTTACTAGACTTTGGTTTAGCCTTTTAGAAATTTTAGCCAAAATTTAGTCTACTAATGCTAGTTTAAGGTTAATTTTTAGAAGTCTCATATTGCAGATCAAAATGTGGTTAGGTTCTAGCTGATTTTAGCTTAATGTTTGTTGAATTTAGCTTATTGTAGTATGAATTCAATCTATTTTAAGTTTTTAGAATGTCAAGTCAGTTTGAGTCTTGAAACTTAGGCTGCAAATTGGCATTTCATTCAAAAAGCCAAAAATAAAAGTAGTCTGCCATTTTCAGCTTGTTTTTTTTAGCTTATTTCTTTTTCTAGTTTGCTAAATTATTACTCATTTGTGTTTTTAGGATATAGTGCTTTATCTGTTATAAGTTTTTAGCTTTTTCCTAGTGCTTATTTGTTCTTAATCTTAGTTTAAAAGTTAAGTCAAAAATCCTCAAAAATCCTTTTTGAGTCTGCTGTCTATTTTCCTGATAGTGCTTATTCAGCTTATGTCTTTTGCTCATTTCTAGTTTTAAAAGCTTATTAGGTATAGGTGAGAGGTTGTGTTCAACTTATTTGCTTTTCTGTGTGCTTTTTAAGTCTTAATAAGCAAATAGTTTAGCTTATTTCTTCCAAGTCTTAAAAGCCAAATCTGTCATTTTAGCTTGCTTTTTCTAGCTTATTTCTTTATCAATTTTGCTTAACTCCTACTTATTTGTATTTTTAGTTTATAGTACTTTATATGTTTTTAGTTTTCAGCTTAATACCTGTTGCTTATTAGTGCTTAATCTCAGCTTAAATTTAGTAAAAAGTCCTTAAAACCTCCTTTTGTGTTATCTTTCTTAAGGCTTTTAGATACCTTTTAGCTTATTTGGTTTGCTTATTTCTTGTTCTTAAATGCTTATTAGGTCTGTTTGAGCTTATTAAGTTTTCTTCTTGCTTATTGTGTCCAAAAAGCCCTATCAGTTTTAGCTTAATATAAATGTCATAACTAGTTAGTTTAGTAAACTGCCTCTTCATTCTGCTTATTTCTAGCTTATTAATAAGTTTTAGAATTAAGTCATTTTCAAAACTTGCTTATTATTGCTTATAGATTAGTTTTCAAAAAGAAAAAAAATTAGAAGCAAAAAAGGTAAGGTCCAGGACTTGAACCTGCGACCTCCCTTTCACACACACTCGTCCTTAACCATTGCGCCCTTGGGTCTTTTTCATAAGACCCATACACCCTTTAATATTTAACCCCTTTTGTCCAGTTTGCTTGTTAGTGCTTATTTGCTTTTTAACTGCTTATTATTTCAGCTAAATTTTTAGTTTTCATTTTTCATAGATTTTAAATAAGTTAAAGTATTTTTTTTTATAAATTTTCTAGATTTTTAATAATTAGTTTACTATTTTTAATATTTTATTTAGATTAAATCTGTTTTTAATTCATAAAAAATAAAATAAAAGTCAAAAAAATATAATTCTTTTTGTAAACTTATTTTTAATCATTTAGGACTCTTAGAAATTAAATTTGCATTTTTAGGGTTAAAATTTGATTTACTTGCTTAAATGTTGCGTTTTTAAATTCCCGTTAACGTTTTTCGTGCTTAATCTTTAATTGCTTTAATTGTTTACTTGTCTTTATATGTTTTTGCATTTTCATTAGTAGAAATAGAATCCAAAATCAAAATTATTGAATCATTCAAATCACGCGATCATGAACTTAACCGGTTCTCAATTCACGCTTCGTCGGGGATACGACTCGGGAAGATTTGGTCATCACTTTTCCTAAAGTGATTTTCATTTCTTAACATAATACTTCTTTTATTATTTGGTATTTGGTATTTAGAATATATATATATATATATAGGCTAATTCATATGTATCAGCTACAATCAGCAAGAAGGCATAGACTATGATGAAACCTTTGCTCTTGTTGCAAGACTTGAAGCAATTAGGATCTTTCTTGCCTTTTCCACTTACACGAACTTCATAGTTTATCAAATGGATGTCAAAAGTGCATTCCTCAATGGTAAACTAAAAGAAAAAGTTTATGTCAAACAACCTCCAGGTTTTGAGAGCAGTGAGTTCCCCAACCATGTGTGGAAATTGGACAAAGCCCTTTATCGACATAAACAAGCTCTAAGAGCATGGTATGAAACTCTCTCAACCTATCTCGCTGAACAAAAGTTTGTAAGAGATAAGATAGACAACACTCTGTTTGTCTACAAAACTCAAACTGATGTGATTTTGGTGCAAATCTATGTTGATGACATTATCTTCGGGTTCACCAGCACAAAATTGTGCAAACAGTTTGCAAAACTGATGACTCAAAGATATGAAATAAGCATGATAGGTGTCCTCACCTATTTCCTTGTATTTTAGATTAAACAATCTAAAAGAGGCATTTCTATCAACCAAGAAAAAATGTCAAGGATCTGCTTAAAAAGTATGACATAAATGGTTCATTAGTGAGAGGTCTGTTACGACCCCTTAGATCGTTATTAAGACTCATCTAGGATAATAGAAACATCAAAGATAAACATTACGCAGTGGAATAATAACAATAAGAACAATGATGTTTTCAAGGTTTTCTTTTATTCATTCACAGCCCCAAACGATTCTTAAGGATACACTATCTAACTAATAAACTATTAACTAATCAACTAGCTAACTAACTAATACACACGCTTTCTTTGGTGTGTTTAAACTCTCATTGGGAGAGATCTATATTTCTGGATACTAATACCAGACGCCCTATACCCTTTATATATAGGGTTTTCAAGAAAACCCTCAGGTGCTTGTTAGTTGCTAGGAGGCAAACTTGTATGCTGGAGTGCTAAAAAGCAGCAATCTATAGCTATGTCCTTAGCTGAAGCTGAATATGTAGCTGCTGCTGGATGTTGTGCCAACATATTATGGATGAAGAGTCAACTCACTGACTATGACATCATATATGAAAAGGTACCCATATTTTGTGATAACACCAGTGCTATTGCAATCTCAAACAATCCAGTCCTACACTCAAGAACAAAGCATATTGATATCAGATATCACTTTATCAGAGATCATATTCTCAAAGGGGACACTGAATTACACTTCATTCCCACTCAATATCAACTTGCTGATATCTTCACCAAGCCTCTGGATGAGCCAACCTTCAAAAGATTGATAGTTGAACTAGGTATGTTGAACATTGATTCAAAACCTGAACCTTCAATACTGACTGAAGAAAACTAAAGGTTCAGTGATTTCATCTAAAACTGAACAAACTTTCATATGTTAAAATGTCAGTTCAGTTTCTATATTCTACCTTTAACTTGCTTAAGGGAAGTAACTGAGCAATCACACATGTCTTATTCATGGATTTGCATGAGCATATGTGGTTTTGTCACCTTCACTGGAGCGTTGATATTGGCCACATCAAGAACTAAACAAAATTGATTTATTTTCTTCAATTCAGTTTCAAACAATTTTCTTGATCAAACTCTATAGCTCTCTCGAGTGAAGTAACTGAGCAATCACATATGTCTTATTCATGGATTTGCATGAGCATGTGTGGTTTTGTCGCCTTCACTGGAGGTTGTACGATGATAAAGTCACCAGTATCTATTCAGCATAATGAAACACCAAACCTGAACCTAGTTCAACTCTTTAAACATCAATCACAAGGTCAGATACAAAAGTGATTTTCTAAATTAATATTATTTTATCTAAATAACCTCTTTCTAAGAAGTTTTTTGTTTTAATATATTAAAAAAGGGACATCCAAACGTTAGAATGACCTTACCTTCTTTATTACAACATTAACTAAATTAATTGACCGAGACTTAAATACATAATGAACGAACTTCATGTTCGACTCAATATTTTGAGGCTAACACAAAGTTTAGCACACACGTTGAAAACAAACCCTAAACATTCCCCATAACTTCATAATCTCAAAATCACAGTTACACATTCACAAAGAAATTTTTTGTAACTTCATCAATTCTATAAAACCATCACACCAATCTACATCTCACTTTTCACAAACTCGTCAAAAACACCCACACAAAACCTCAAAACAAATCAAACTCTCAAAACCCTAAATAACAAAAATGGCAGAATCATCCAACCCAACTCAAATCCCATCATCACCTGATGTCACTCCCAAGGAAGAACCTATCATGTAGATAGACCAGAAAGTCCAAATCCCTTTCTCCCTGCAGATCAGGTTGAGTTCTCTTTTGAAGAGATCGCCCTCACAACCAACAATGAAGTTTCACTACTATATTCCTCACACTCAAACTCAGAATACTTTAAAGTTGTATTAGACTTCATTTCTAAATGTTGTCTAAAG
>BQNB010144548.1:578-16841 GCA_026074375.1 Tanacetum coccineum
CGCGGATATCTAAAAGTAAAAACCGAAACCGAACCATTATAAGCGGGTTTTTTCGGTTTCGGTTTTTTTCGGTTTCGGTTTCTTCGGTTTCGGGTTTTTTCGGTTTCGGATTGAGCGGTTCGGCTCGGTTCGTCGGTTTCACGGTTTTTTTGAACACCCCTAGAATTTACGTGTTTAGAACACTAAAAATTGTAAGTTACGAGGAAAAATGAAAGCAAAGAAGTTTTGGATGCGTTTTTCTTTCGAAAGGTTTTTTGAAGAAGCACTAAACAAACCCATTGAATCTGATATGGAGAATTCTTGAGCAGTATTGGCCGTTTGCAAATGCTAACAGATCAAGATCAACATGGATTTGAATTTGAGTCACACCATGTAGCTTCATTTGGGCGGGAAGGGGTTAGCCAAGTTAGCTTAAAACACCCTGTTAATTTAAAATTTTGCCTTAAATTTGATTAGAATGAAATTTACTATTATAACAATAATCTTTGGTTGGATAAAATAATTTAGTAGGTTGTCATGTTGGTACACGTTACATTATATATTTTATCGACTTTGAGCCCATATCATATCCTTCTTTAACTGATGTGCTTATTTAATCTATTTTGACCCATTAGAAACAAATCATAAGTTAAATTTTGTCCTTTCATAAGCAAACATGATAAAATTACCATTCTTTTTGTGAAATATGTGGGTCAGGTTTATTTCTTTTCTTATTCTAAAAAATTGGCTTTTATGTAGGAAACGAGACGTTTTTATATGGACACTGAGCATAAAAGGAAGAGTGCTAAGGAGGAGACAGTAGGTTTGGCCGAAGAGCAGAAGTCAAGTCAAATATCAAGATTGCTCATAGAAACATTACAGAAATCTACGAATGAAGATAAGAAGCTTCTTGGTGGTGCCAACTTAGTTGCAAAACGTCAACAATTATGGACTAAATCCGAATCCCAATAAAAAAGCTTGGTATAGAATTCTATTGTCAGAAATTTTATTTCTTTCTTTCCTGAATTTTTTGGTGAAGAGTTAAAGCGTTAACTATAGGTTTTTATTACTAATTGCTATATTGCTTTTGTGTCTATTGAAAGAGAAACAGATTAGCAGAGACGAAGCAATTTGCAAAACCATCGCAGTTTGGGTAAATCATACCGATTTCGGGATCAGATTATGTGTGTAAGGTATCACAAGCTCCGTAAGATGTTCGTTACTTGAATTAATTATTATACATGTATATTGTGGCTCCAATAAGTAAAATGAAGTGATGAACTATGATCCATCCCCTTTACTATATATAAATATAAATAAATATATATAAATATATATAAATATATAACAAATAGGATAATATCAATAATAGTAGTATAGTAAACCGGAATTATCGGCTTCTCACTTCGTTATCCACAAAGTTTAAAATTGGACCCGGGTCGTTCTTCCCGACGAGGCGTGAATTTGAAAATCGAGTGTCGGTTTGGGAATCATGCTTGGATACAAGAAGGATTTGGATTTGGTTAATTTAATTTTAAAATTGAAAACTTTTAAAAATAAATCCTACATTAAAAGAAATTATATATTTTTTTATTATTATTATTTATTTATTTATTTATTATTTTATATATATATATATATATATATATATAAAACTTTAATCTAAATAAATGCCGCAAATTAATAATCTCTAATCATATTTTAAATCCGCACTAATTTCTAAACACTAAATGAGCAAATAAATCAACTAACTAAACATGGCAAACGTTATAACATCAAAAGATAAAAATAAATCTATACTAAGCATGACAAAATTCAAATAGGCAAACATATTATAGAACGATAAAATAAATCTACTCTAAGGATTGAGAATGGATTAAAAAATGGAACCGAATTGAAGAGCCGCAATTAAACGTAAACCACCCGATTTATTTAGCTAAAACAAATAATTAAATTCGGTCTAGCTAAATAAACCCTTAAGCTTCGCGCCTCGTGAGTAGAACGGAACCAAAGTCAAAACACAAATTAAAACCAACTGGTATACTGAAAACAATTATTACACGATTTCAATTCAATTAATAACTGCTAGCTTAAACACACGGCCCATTCTGATTTTGTTAAAAGCAACAAGGCCCAAATACTTAATCAAATGAAGCCCATCTAGTAACAAGAATTAGTTTTCAAACATATTGTCTAAATGTTGTGGTAAAAACAGAAAGCACAAAGGAGGCAAAACATAATTTGTAGACTTTGAAGATTTCAAAAAGACTCGAACTAATAAGCTAGAAGCTCTCAAAAAAACATAAGTGGAACAAAGGCTTATTGCAATAAGCTGAGCAACTCAATACTCGTTACCCACTTTTTTATCACTTTTCGAATTGAGCTATCAAAATAGAATCAACCAAGCCATGCCAATTTACCTTAAGAACACGTTATTTAAGTAGATCTAAGAGAAAAATAAATATAAGCTACTAAACCAAGTTGCTCTCGAAACTAAGGTTGTCAAGGCTTATAATCACTGAGCCAAGTTTTAAACTACCAACCTTCTAACTTGTATCGAGATCGAGCCACACAAAAAGAAATAAGAAAATAAGAGTATAGAAGAACAAAATAAACTCAAATATGTTGCTAATCTAACCCAGAAATAAGCCACGAAAATAGCTTATCCATTAAGCTAGGTGAAAAGCAAATGGAAAGAACAAGTAGTAAATAAGCTCATATGTAAAACAATACCTCAAAACACTTTATATTAAAAAGGTAATAAGATTCAATACAAAAAAGCTTATGAAAAAGCTTTTACAAACTGAAAATAAGCTCTAAGTCATGATAAAATAAACTACAAAACAAAGAAATGAAAATACAATTTTTTTTCATAAACAAAAACCAAAACTACTCTCCCCTCTTGCATGCGTATGTAACATATATATATATATATATATATATATATAGCCCAAGAGTTGATGAGGGTTCATTTGTAATTTTCAAGTTATCAGATTCTGCGTAGTCAAAACGCACAAATGCCATCTCGTGATTGATACCTCGCATACCCGATCTACCTATACTATGGCTCCCACGTGGCCTAGGAATGGCTTCATTTTCACCGCACCATTTTATCATTGGATCCACATGAATTGAATTTCAAAATTGCATAAGAAAGAGTGTATAATTTGTATGCCAAGTGTCCGAAATTGATTGCCACCCAATCCCCCTTGTAGATAGCTCAACGTGATCTAGTTGTTAATTATTTATGAGAAGCATTGCTTTGCTACTACTCATTACCATTGCATGACTATAGAATCATATATTTGCAATATATCATGGGCTAGGCATGATGGCCTTGTCATTGAATGAGCTTGAAATACTAGTGACACTTCCTTGGGCTTAGACATATAATTAAAATGAGTAATGGGTCGGTCCGACCCATAAAAGTGGTGGCGGGCTCCCCATAAAAGATAAGTGAATCGTTTGGACTTGAATCTTCGTGCTCTTTCAAAAGGCGTGCTCGGTTTTGTTCGTTTTGGCTTTGTTTTTGTCCTTTATTGAATATCCGTTACCTGCACATCATAAATCACAAAACATACAAATATAATGTATTTTTGGTACGTTTTTGGTCATTTAAGCTCGTTTTTATAGGTAAAAAGGTATGTATATAAATAAGCGATACAAATCCCCCATACTAACAGTATTGTTGTGTCCTACAACGCAATGCTAATGATGTAAGCACTAGAAAACTAAGAAATCGATCCCCCCTCGACAATTACCCCTCGAAAAGTAGCTAAGTGTTCATCGAGGTGAATTAGAGAATCAAGAGTTTCGACAAGCCCCGTTTTTATCATTTTTAAATATTTATACTAACTACCACTAATATTTTTGTATTTTTCCTTTTTCATTTTTTTGTACTTTTCATATTAAACAACTAACTAACTTATTTGATTTTCATGTGGGATCATAGAACAAGATGCATTTCGATTCAAGAATGCCCCCAAAAGGATAAAATCATCGTTCCCGACTTTTCACCTATCCCAAACCAAGCTTAAAACGAAATCACCGTTAATTATGAGTTAAGATGCTAACACTACTCATATTGCAAACTTGATAACTTTTCACTCCCACAATTATTATAGTCTTAAGTGTATGTGCTGTTTTGAATTTCAACCATGGATCAACGTTTTGCAAAATTCTATGTTTCACGTTCCACCCGAGAATAATGAGTTTAAAGGCGAGATCATCCCATGTAGCGACTTTCGTCTCGGCACATCCCAACCTTGCGGCTAAGTGACCAGGCTTTTGACACCCCACAGAGACTAGTATCGGGACTCACGGACCTTAGGTTTCAAAGACTCTCAGGTTTCTTGTATATACATAGCTTATAAAATAGAATAGCCAAATTAAAAAGCATATTTGAATTTAACGAAAAGAGATCTATTTATTAATTCACACTTATGCAATTGTAACCCTTGACCTTTTAGAAGGCTGCAACATCGGTTGTGAGCCGGCAAGATGCAGCAAACTTTTATCAGTCTCAGATTTTTATTCTTACTATGGGCTTTCTTTAGAAGGCTGTAACATCGGTTGTGAGCCGGCAAGATACAACAAACTTTTATCAGCCCACAATTTATATTTATTAAAATTTTTTTTTTTTTAGCTTAAAGTCCTTTTTGAAAATTCTAGTATAAATTTGAACCTAAGGCTAAAGTTTTGCTATAATACTACATAAAAATATATTGATTTTAATTTTAAAATCTCCAAATTAGCACTTATATTATAAACCAGGTTTTAAGAGCTTATGGGAGAAAAACCGACAAAATTACACACAGAGCTCTTAAGATTTCCTATAATCTTGTTTAGCATCCAACTCATACTAAACTCTATCAGTTTCGTTCTTTCGCCGAATATTCGCGAACTTCTTATCTAAAAGTTAAGGAACAAGCCTAGAGCTCAACAAATAACGCTCGAACTCTGAGTCAAAATTTATATCTTATTCTACCCAGCAGGTAAGTCAAAATGGTGACAAAAACACTTATTTTAATTTTTGAAAATTTTTAAATTTTTTAAATTTTTTTGACCTTTTTGTTGGTAAAAACGGGATTTACCGTGAAAACAACGACGCATCACAATCAAATTCGAAGACCCACCCCATACTAGAATAAACATTGTCCTCCAAATGTTTTTAAGAAGGGTCTTTAACTAAAAACCGAAGCCGTTTATGAATTAAATTAGAGATTAACGTTAGTCGGATAAGACTAGGATATTGATTCCCAAATAAAGCTGGAGGAATGAAGTTTTTTTCTCTTGTGATCGAAGGACAAAAACCGCGAGCACGAGAGGCTTCAGAATTCGGGCAATCCTGGATAATACAACACAAAACACGGATAATAGAAAAAGCGAGTATCCGCACAACAACAAAAACACTTATTAGCAAATAGAAAGAAGATAAAATGGATAAGCATGGGTTGCCACCCACGAAGCCCTTGTTTTTTGATAACCGAGTTTTTCCCAAGCTCGACTCGAAACCCCGAATTCATTGGTCCATGGGGGAGCAAGTGGAAGATAAAATCTCCATCGGACTTTCAATCAAGTGGTTTGGATAAACATTGAATTTCATGAAAGTTCCACTCCGATGAGGTACACCCGGCATAAAAGAATGATAAATGGAGATGCCGGGGTCACAAAAAATGTATCTCATATTCCACAAGAGAAATATATGTGGAACAACTGGATAGCGTTGAGAAATAGAAGAAAGATCTCATACAATATAAGCGAAGAGAGGTTCACTTAAAAGTATGAAATCCAGATCCAGGTCAAGGGTGGGATGGGTGGGCAAAACATTAGGCACATGATAACTCTGGTTCCTCTTGTTAGGGAGAAATATCTCCTCCACATCCATAGTAAGATTGCCAGCTCGGCTCAATCTAAAGCAAGAAATGATCAAACCCCCGGTGGAGATATGATGTGGAGCAAGTTCAATCGGCGAACTCCTCATGGATAAAAATCACTCTATCGCAAGAGGGAATTGGATTGATCGAAAGATCAAAGATGAACGAATCATATTGAGAAAAATCAGCATGAGTAGTGGTACTGCCACTACTCTTTTCTTTAATATGATTGTCATAGAAGGCTTCATAATTCGGAAGAGAATAATCAGAACGGGTAATGGTACTGCCACTACTATTCTCTTCCAAATCAAAGCAGAAAGTTTCAGATTCGGGTGAAGAATTATCAAAAGTGTTAGTCTCCTCCAAGAAAAGGTTAAGAGATGTGGAGGAAGACTTGGTCATAACATCAGAAGTTGGAGCAGGATTATCTTTTAATGCTTCGATGTTAGCAATAAGAAGATTGACATTCAACAATATTTCACGAAGGATATCGTCTTTGATTGTTAGAAGAATATCGGTATCAATCCCTTCAACTTCCGGGATAACAATCTCCACCGCCTTTGAGCTGACGATCTCAGCATCGGGAGGTGATGCATCGAAATAATTGATGTTTTCATAAGAATCATCCTCACTCGAAGAAATATCATTGTTGGAATCGATGATAGTCTCAGAATGTTCTTTGAAAGCTTCAAGAGGGGTAGGATTGTTACAAAAGGCACATCACACACACTGTCAGGAATACCTCTGACCTCCACTTAGGGATCGGGACAAGGTTCCTCCAACACTAGACTTTTATTACTTCGTCCATCCGTTGCCGGAATTGTGTCAAGATGCTCGTCCCCCATACTTAGAGAGTTAACGGGCTCCTTGGTTGGTAAGACGGGTGCGATTGCAATGGTATAGTCCTCGTCATCATCATAGCAAATGGTAATCTTCCAATATCAATCTTTAGCCGCTTGCTCTTCCGCAATTCGCTTTTTCTTCTTCCTTCTTTTGCATATATTGACCAACCATATCACATATTGATGTCATTTGCTCCATAAGCTTGTTTTGAGAATTAAGAAAGTCATTTTGAGCATTGAAGATTGGATGATTGACGGTATATTGTAGGGGTGGAAATTAGTCAAAACCAAAAGAATTATAATCATAGCAAGAATTTTGCTCATGATAATAGTCTTCATTCATTGGTTGACATTGGTAAGTTTCATGAGGACCCCCATAATCTTCACAACAAGTATATTGTTATGGAAAACTCGGTGAAGTTTGTGGAAAATAATCAAAGTTTTGATTGAAACACGGGTTCTGATTGTAGAGAAACGGGACTTGAGGTGGACAATCGTAACCATAATGAGAATCGTTTCCACATAACTCACAAGAGTATGGTACGTATTGGGTTTTTGAGGATGGTTTTGCAACACTTGGAGAATCGTTAAAGAAGTAACGGAGTTGAAAAATTGATTGTGTTCTATTTTTCAACAAGTACTATAAAAAAACAAACTCCATTATATTCATTACAAACCACATTGTTGGCGACGTACCAACAAGACATTGTTTGGAGCAAAACTTTGCAAATTTTGTAGGATCCTCATAAGGTTTAGATTGTAGCATGGTTTCCGGATTAGAAATAATCGGAAATTGCGGTGGATAATTGTAAACCATAATGAGCACCTTTCCCACAAGACTTACAAGTACATCGTTTGACAAAATATATCGTCTAACAATCACCACACTCTTAACAACAATTGTGGTTAAATTGGAGGACTTTTTGTGAAGCATTTATACCAGGGGCCTTGTTGAACAACGAATGGCTCTTAGATTAACAAAGTTATATCGTCCATCCGAATGACTTGGAAAAGTGTCTTGGAAGTTCTTGAAAAACTTTCCTCCAATGTCTTTCGTATTAGAGCAAATTGTCTGACAATAAGATCATGAAATCCGGGTCTCACAAATCGAGACAAAAATTTTCAATTAAGGGGTCCGTTGAGACAAGTGGGTATGGGAACAAGAAATTCTTTCTTCAAGGACTCCCTTGTTGAACAACCATAGTCTTAGGTGTGCAAATTTCCACAAGACTGAACATCTCTAATCGCGTAAGAGGGGATTCAAACGACATCGAGGTGGCGCCATAAGAATTAAACAATTGAGGGTTAAGAAAAGAATTAAATGGATAAGAAGAAAAAGAAGATTATTTTTGGCTTTTCGAGTTTTTTAAGCAACATCTTTTATTAACGGACAAAATGAGATAAGACAACTTAAACCAATAATCAACTTGTTTCACGGTAGCTCTCTAAAAAAAACGCACAAAGGAGCGGAGGAGTGGGAAAGCGCAAAGCTATTAAAAACCTTCTCCTTTCGGGTCGTTGTTCCTCGGAACAACCCTCCTTATACCCCCCTATAGGTTTGTTATTCATTAAAAGGTGAGCCGTACTTCACAAGTGACACAAAGGCAAGTTTTAAATCTTTTGTTCGGGAACTTATTATGATAATGTTTCAATTGAAAGCATTATATTGATGATGATTTGTATTGATAATTAAGGATAATGTTTTTTTTATATTTTTACTAATATTAATAAAAGAAAATGAAAAATATTTTTTTGTTTGTTTTATATTTTTATAAATAAAAGAAAATATTCACAAACGGGAATTTTAACTTCACGAGGGAAGGGTCTTCAAACACTAATCGTCAAACAAACACGAAAATCGTTTCACAGCCTCCCCGGCAGCGGCGCCAAAAATTGATTCATCCCCTTTACTATATATAAATATAAATAATTATATAAAAATATATAACAAATAGGATAATATCAATAATAGTAGTATAGTAAACCGGAAGTATCGGTTTCTCACTTCGTTATCCACAAAGTTTAAAACCGGACCCGGGTCGTTCTTCCCGACGAGGCGTGAATTTGAAAATCGAGTGTAGGTTTGGGAATCATGCTTGGATACAAGAAGGATTTGGATTTGGTTTTTTTTAACTCTACGGGAGTGAAAGCAAAGGGAAAAAAACTAAAAAGCATGGGAAATTAAACTACACTTAATTCTACGAGAAATACGAGACAAATAAGCAAGCATGATAAATTCAATTTTAAAATTGCAAACTTCTAAAAATAAATCCTACATTAAAAGAAATTATATATTTTATTATTATTATTATTTTTTATTTTTTTTATATATATTTTTTTATTTTTTAAAAACTTTAATCTAAATAAATGCCGCAAATTAACAATCTCTAATCATATTTTAAATCCGCACTAATTTCTAAACACTAAATGAGCAAATAAATCAACTAACTAAACATGGCAAACGTTATAACATCAAAAGATCAAAATAAATCTATACTAAGCATGACAAAATTCAAATAGGCAAACATATTATAGAACGATAAAATAAATCTACTCTAAGGATTGAGAAGGGATTAGAAAATGGAACCGAATTGAAGAGCCGCAATTAAACGTAAACCACCCGATTTATTTAGCTAAAACAAATAATTAAATTCGGTCTAGCTAAATAAACCCTTAAGCTCCGCGCTCGTGAGGTAGAAAACGGCAACCAAGAGTCAAAAACACAAATTAAAACCAACTGGTATACTGAAAACAATTATTACACGATTTCAATTCAATTAATAACTGCTAGCTTAAACACACGGCCCATTCTGATTTTGTTAAAAGCAACAAGGCCCAAATACTTAATCAAATGAAGCCCATCTAGTAACAAGAATTAGTTTCAAACAATATTGTCTAAATGTTGTGGTAAAAACAGAAAGCACAAAGGAGGCAAAACATAATTTGTAGACTTTGAAGATTTCAAAAAGACTCGAACTAATAAGCTAGAAGCTCTCAAAAAAACATAAGTGGAACAAAGGCTTATTGCAATAAGCCGAGCAACTCAATACTCGTTACCCACTTTTTTTTATCACTTTTCGAATTGAGCTATCAAAATAGAATCAACCAAGCCATGCCAATTTACCTTAAGAACACGTTATTTAAGTAGATCTAAGAGAAAAATAAATATAAGCTACTAAACCAAGTTGCTCTCGAAACTAAGGTTGTCAAGGCTTAATAATAAGCCGAGTTTTAAACTTACGCAACCTTCTACTTGGTTCGAATCGAGCCACAAAAAGAAATAAGAAAATAAGAGTATAGAAGAACAAAATAAACTCAAATATGTTGCTAATCTAACCCAGAAATAAGCCACGAAAATAGCTTATCCATTAAGCTAGGTGAAAAGCGAATGGAAAGAACAAGTAGTAAATAAGCTCATATGTAAAACAATACCTCAAAACACTTTATATTAAAAAGGTAATAAGATTCAATACAAATAAGCTTATGAAAAAGCTTTTACAAACTGAAAATAAGCTCTAAGTCATGATAAAATAAACTACAAAACAAAGAAATGAAAATACAATTTTTTTCTAAACTAAAACTAAAACTACTCTCCCCTCTTGCATGCGTATGTAACATATATATATAGCCCAAGAGTTGATGAGGGTTCATTTGTAATTTTCAAGTTATCAGATTCTGCGTAGTCAAAACGCACAAATGCCATCTCGTGATTGATACCTCGCATACCCGATCTACCTATACTATGGCTCCACGTGGCCTTGGAATGGCTTCATTTTCACGCACAGTTATAATCGTTGGATCCACTTGAATTGAATTTCAAATTGATAGAAAGAGTGTATAACTTTGTATGCCAAGTGTCCGAAATTGATTTGCCCTCAATCCCTTAGTGGAAGCTCACGTGAGCTAGTTTTAATTATTTAGGATGCATGTGCTTTGCTACTACTCCATTACAATTGCATGACTATAGAATCAGATATTGCAATATATCATGGGCTTGGCATGATGGGCCTTGACATTGAATGAGGCTTGAAATACTAGTGACACGTCTTGGGCTTAGACATATATTAAAATGAGTAAGGGTCGGTCCGACCCATATAAATGGTGTCGGGCCGGCCCAATAAAAGATGAAGGAATCGTTGGACTTGAATCTTCGTGCTCTTTCAAAAGGCGTGCTCGGTTTTGTTCGTTTTGGCTTTGTTTTTGTCCTTTATTGAATATCCGTTACCTGCACATCATAAATCACAAAACATACAAATATAATGTATTTTTGGTACGTTTTTGGTCATTTAAGCTCGTTTTTATAGGTAAAAGGTATGTATAAAATAGCGAATATCAAATTCCCCCATACTAAAGTATTGTTGTGTCCTCACGCAATGCTATGATGTAAGCACTTAGAAAACTAAGAATCTCGATCCCCCTCGACTAATTACCTCGAAAAGTAGCTAAGTGTTCATCGAGGGGAATTAAAGAAATCAATAGCTTCGACAAGCCCCGTTTTTACCATTTTTAAATATTTATACTAACTACCACTAATATTTTTGTATTTTTCCTTTTTTCTCATTTTTTTGTACTTTTCATATTAAGCAACTAACTAACTTATTTGATTTTCATGTGGGATCATAGAACAAGATGCATTTCGATCCGAGAATGCCCCAAAAAGGATAAATTCATCGTTCCCGACTTTTCACCTATCCCAAACCAAGCTTAAAACGAAATCACCGTTAATTATGAGTTAAGATGCTAACACTACTCATATTTGCAACTTGTAAACTTTTCACTCCCGACAATTATTATATCTTAAGTGTATGTGCTATTTTGAATTTCAACCATGGATCAACGTTTTGCAAAATTCTATGTTTCACGTTCCACCCGAGAATAATGAGTTTGAAGGCGAGATCATCCCATGTAGCGACTTTCGTCTCGGCACATCCCAACCTTGCGGTTAAGTGACCAGGCTTTTAACACCCCACAGAGACTAGTATCGGGACTCACGGACCTTAGGTTTAAAAAACTCTCAGGTTTCTTGTATACACGTAGCTTATAAAATAGAATAACCAAAGTTCAAAAGCATATTTGAGTTTAACAAAAAGATATCTATTTATTAATTCACACTTAATATTAAACATTTATGCAATTGTAACCCTCGACCTTTTAGAAGGCTGCAACATCGGTTGTGAGCCGGCAAGATGCAGCAAACTTTTATCAGCCCACAGTTTATATTTATTATATATTTTTTTTTTCATTTTTTTATCATCATTTTTTTTAGAGAAGATTTCTTTTTGAAAAATTCAAGTATAAATTTGAACTAAGGCTAAAGTTTTGCTATATACTACATAAAAATTATTGATTTAAGTTTAATCTCACAAAGTAGCATGTATATTAATCAGGTTAAGAGCTTATGGGAGAAAAAGCCACAAATTACATACATGAGCTCTTAAGATTTCCAAATAATATTTATTTAATTGCTTAAGAGAAAATTTCGGTTTTTTTAGAAAATTTAAGTATAAATTTGAACAAAGACTAAAAATATGATACCATTTACAATTTCCAAAAATTTTTGATTTTAAGTCTAATTTTCAAAAGTACACGTATTATTAGTCCGTTTAAGAGCATATGGGAGAAAAGGTGACAAATTTACACTAAGAGCTCTAAGATTTCAAATAATCCTTGGCTTAGGCATCCAACTATTCTACTTTACCACATCATATTTTCGTTACTTCACGAAGATCGCAATGCTTAGTCTAAAAGTTAAGAACAAGCAAGGAGCTACAACCACCGCTCGATTGATGTCCAAAATTTATTCTCATTCTACCCAGCAGGAAAGTCAAAATTGTGACAAAACACTTATTTTTTTTTTGAAAACTTTTATTAGTTTTTTAATTTTATTTTTTTTTGTATTTTTCAAAAAATTTTGGTGGTAAAAACGGGCTTATGTGAGAACAACGGCTGCAGGCATAATCAAATCGAAGATCCCCCCCCCCCCCCCCCCCCCCCCCATACTAGAACTAAACATTGTCCTCAATGTTTTAAAGGGTACCTACAGTCATACTAAAAGCGCAGATTATGATTATTCAAAAGATAAACGTTTTGTCGAAAAGATAAGGATATTGGAATTCCCAAACTGAAGCTGAGGATGTGAAGCTCGAGTGAATGAAGGACAAAACCGAGAGCACGAGAGTCATCACAATCCGGGAAATCCTGAACAATAAACCACAAAAACACAAGGAAAAAAAAAAAAATAAATATAATATAAACAAACGAAATAGAAGAGGCGAGCCTCTATACAACAACAAAACACTTATTCATTACTACTAAGCTAGCATACTACTACTACGATAATACTAGGATAAACATGGGGTGCCTCCCACGAAGCGCTTGTTTAAGGTCACTTAGCTTGACCCGATCCCCCCATACTTGAGCTTGTCAAGGGGGATAAAAATGAGGATGACAAACACCCAAATTTAGAGTGTTGTCTCCATGAATCAACATCGGGCTTTTCTGATGAAAAAGCTTGGAAGCGTTAAAGCCTCGATGTGATGAAGGCCCCTTTTTCTTGTGTTTTATTAGGGTGAAAAAATTATGCTATGTGTTAAACTGTTTTAATTGCTGTGATTATTTGCTACGTGTTACTGCTTCATGAATAGTTCGGTTGGGAGTGGCCTTTACTACTCAACTCAAACCAACTGAAGGGTTGAAATAATACCTACTGAATTGTGTGATACGCTCCATGGCTTAGTGATCAATTGGAGTGGGTTTTGTGGTATGCTTCATGGCTTAGTGATCAATTGGAGTAGTTTGTGATGTGATTAGTTCGGTTGGGAGTGGTCTTTACTACTCAACTTAAACCAACTGAAGGGTTGAAATAATACTCAATGATGTGTGGTCCAGGCCTAAGTAAAAGTTCTAGCTGGTAGACTTTTAGGTGTGTAAGTGACATATGGATCGGGGGTAACGTTCCTACCTAGTATGTGGATTGCATGTTAGCATAAGTTCACAAATTGCATAGTTGTCCTATATTGTTTTGATAATCGCAGTAATTGGTTTTGAAAAAGTTTTAATGTGAGTCTTAAACCTATGACTCTCACCAACCGTTGTGTTGACGTTTTTAAGCATTATTTTCAGGTGAGCATGATGGAAATAAGATTGAAAGAAGTGGCTACTAAGAGACCATAGGATGTCATGAAGATTTCTATTTCTTGTCTTGAATTTTGCATTGATTAAATTTGAATAATTGTTGCATGTCTTTCTATTGGCGAGAACTTTCGTTTCATCAATAAAGACGCCTTTTGGATTTTTGGTTAGGTTTTGGGTATTGTTATGACACTATGTGTCTTTGCTTTACTTTAGCTTTCATTTTAGTATTCTCTATAAAGACACCGTGTGTTGTGATGATATCCATTCTTGTTTACGCCTCGCGTTTCCGCCTTGGCGGGGTGTGACAGATTGGTATCAGAGCTGATGGTTATAGAGAACTAGGTGGTTGGGCCTAGACTATAGCTTAAGGGTCCCTCATATAGATGCATTTAGGGCTTATGTGTAAGTATATACTAATTATGCTTATTTTCCCAAAGTTTCATAAAGTACCTTATGTTATATACTATATATATATATATATATATATATATATATATTAGTTCAGTTTTCTTTGTTATTTCGAGATCGGTGTCCTGATATAGTCTATGTTGTGTGATCTATTATAGTATGTCTCCTCCAATCCGTAGAAAATATCATGCTTCAGTGTCTTTTGCAACAGGGTGTAAGAGGATTAACAAAATCAGACGGGGTAACCGCAAGATTCGAGTTCCCATTGCTATGTGGCCTTGTAAAGTTGAAGAAAAGATGACGTTGAAAGAGGTTGAGGGAAAAACAATCCAGGAGTTTGAAACGAAGATAATTGCCAAGGATGGCACTATCACCCGAGTTCCGGGAACATTTCAAGGGTACGAAACAAATGGGAATCTTCCAATATCGATCTTTAGCCGCTTGATCTTCCGCAATTCGCTTTTCTTCTTCCTTCTTTTGCATATATTGACCAACCATATCACAATATGGATGGTCATTTGCTCAATAAGTAATTTTTGAGAATTGAGAAGCTCATTTTGAGCATTGAAGATTGGATGATTGACTGCTTATAATTGCGGCGGGGGTGATATTGTTGTGGAAAACTCGGTGAAGTTTGTGGAAAATAATCAAAGTTTTGATTGAAACACGGGTCCTGATTGTAGACAAACGGGACTTGAGGTGGACAATCGTAACCGTAATGAGAATCGTTCCCACATAACTCACAAGAGTATGGTACGTATTGGGGTTGTGGAGGATGGTTTGCAACACTTGGAGAATCGTTAGAAGAGTACGGAGTTGAAAAATTGATTGGTGTTCCATTTCCAACAGTACAATAAAAACAAACTCCATCATATTCATTACAACCACATTGTTGGCACGTACCCAAAAGACATTGTTGTTGCAAACTTTGCAAATTTTGTAGGATCTCATTAAGGTTTTGATTGTAGCATGGTTCCGGATTAGAGATAATCGGAATTTGCGGTGGACAATTGTAACCATAATGAGCACCTTTCCCACAAGACTTACAAGTGCATCGTTGACAAAAGATTCCATCTAACGAATCACCACACTCGTAACAACAATTGTGGTTAATTTGTGGAGGACTTTGCGAGGAATTTTCACCGGGGTCCTGTTTGACAACGAATGGCTCTCGAGGAGCATTAACAACGTTGGTATCGTCATCGGATGACTCGTAAGTGTTTAGAAGGTCTTGGTAAATTCCATTTTCATGACAAATTGTAAACCAAACTTCCTTTAATTTCTTTCGCCATAGAGCACATCCTTGACAATTTGGACCTTCAACCGGGTTTCCACACTTCACACAATCCTGAGGGGGTCGTTGAGACGAGTCAGGTGTTTTAGGAACAAGAATCTTGTCTTCAAGACCCCCTTTAGAACAACAATAGTCTGAAGTGTACAAAGCTCCACAAGACGAGCATTCTTTAATCGCATAAAGGGGATTTAAACGATAGTCGAATGACGCCATAAGAATTAAAAATAGAGGGCTAAGAAGAAGAATTAAATGACAAAGAGGTTAAAGAAGATTATTTTTGGATTTTCGAGTTTTTTTTAAACATCATATTTTATTAAAGGACAAAAATGAGATTCGGATAACTTAAACCAATAATCAACTTGTTTCACGGTAGCTCTTTAAAAGAAAAACGCACAAAGAAGCAGAGGAGTGGGAAAGCGCGAAGCTATTAAAATCCTTCTTCTTTCGGGTCGTAGTTCCTCGGAACAACCCTCCTTATACCCCTCTTATAGTTTGTTTATCAATCAAAGGTGAGCCGTATTTCACAAGTGACACAAAGGCAAGTTTTAAATCTTTTGATTGGGAACTTATTATGATAATGCCAGAGCATTATATTGATGATGATTTTTATTGATAATTAAGGATAATGTTTTTATATTTTTGATTTTTTTTAATGAAAAATATTTTTGTATTTTTATATTTTTATAAAAATAAGAAGAAAATATTCACAAACGAAATTGATAACTTCACG
>BQNB010144549.1:0-16841 GCA_026074375.1 Tanacetum coccineum
TTTTGAACAAGAAAAAAAACTAATCCGTGACAATAAGCTAAATTGAGGCTAGAAGAAGCTGTTTTGTTAAGCTATGACCACGAGATAAGTAATACAAAGAAGCTCACCAGTTTGTTAGTAGGAAAGATCAAAGCTTTTATGGTTGAATAGGTCAAAGACTCAAAAGGAAAAGGAAAGACGCAACGTATGGATTAGAAAGGTTTTAAAAGAAAAAAAAAATCAAACTTTTGTGTATTTGCCCACGTAAAACCCCACGTACAAAACCCACAATAAACAAAATTATGGCAAATCCAATATAGCTAGCTAACAGCCCATTAAGAAATGAATATGAAATAGAAAGTAATAATGAAACAGTAGAAATCTAACAAACCAAAAGAAACATGAGAATAAGCCCAAAATAAGTTGAACGAATAAGCTTATCCAATAAGCTCAAACTACACAACCACAACTTATCATTAAACCCACCCGAGGCGAGTGATACCACTTGTTGTAACCAAGTATCATTTCACTTCACCATGTTGACACACGAAAATAAGATAAGAGAAAAAGAAGAAAAGAGAGGAAGAAGTTTAGAGAGAGAAACTAGAAAGAGAAAAAAGAGAGAATGGCTGTATTCTAGCAAGTGTGAAAAATACAAATGAGAACCAACACCCTCTCCACACTCGGAGAGCGGTATTTATACTTCCTATGGGCCGGCCTAAAGAGGCTTTTGTTGGGCCGTAGGTATTTGTCTAATGGGTCGGGCTGGGGTTTACTTTGGACCTTAGTCTAAAACACGTACAATATTAGATTTACTAACGAGCCCAATTCCCGTTCTAGCCTATTACAACGTTTACTAAGTAAAGACCTCGATTCCTTGTTTGACTCGATATTTTGAGGCTAACACCTTCTCAGCAACAGCCATTACCCGTCCCGTCTAATACGCACCCTATGGTCACACATTTTAAAGATGGCATTTCTAAGCCAGTTGATCGTTTGTCTTTACACACCACCACCACCTCTCCACTTTCAAAGTCTCAGGTACTTGCTATCCGTGACCCAAATGGAAAAAGGTTATGATAGATGAATATAATGCTTTAATTACTAATGGAACATGGGTTCTTGTGCCCCATCCTACTAATGTAAATATTGTGCATTCTATGTGGCTTTTCAGGCACAAGTTTCATGCAGATGGCTCTCTTAGCGAGTATAAGGCTCTTCTTGTGGCTAATGGACGCAATCAGCAGCTCGATATTGATTGTGATGAGACATCTAGTCTGGTTGTTAAGCCGGCTACTATCCGTACAGTTTTAAGCCTTGCTATATCTCGAAAGTGGCCCATTCACCAACTGGATGTAAAGAATGCATTTCTTCATGGACATTTATCCGAGACCGTTTACATGTATCAGTGTTAGTCTAATAATATCCTTTACAACTAATAAGCAAACTCAATAAGCTCTCAATAAGCTTTTGATGAGCCGGATATGAAAGAAAGAAAAGAAGAGAGAGAAAGAAACTAGGAAAGTTGGATTAGAGAGAGAAAGGTGAGTTACAAGTGTGTGAAAAATGCAACCAATACCCTCTCCATGCGTAGAGAGGGTTCTTTTATACCTTTAGCCATCTAGTAGGCTTGTGGGCTTTTCTACTTGGGTTAGGCTTGGCTAAACTTGGGCTTTGAGCCCGAAACACGGACAATATTAGATTACAATCCAAGCCCGTTGAACCCGACTAGCCTATTACAATACAAGACCTAGTTTGACTTTCTAAGACAGATAACATTCTTGTTTGACTTAATATAATTAAGGCTAACAATCAGCCATCAAGATTTGTTAACCTGTAACATCCTGATTATGTGTGCCACTTACAGCGGTCCTTGTATGGGCTTAAGCAAGCCCCAGGTGCCTGGTTTCATCAGTTTTCTGCTTATGCTACTCGCGTTGGTTTTTAGCATAACAAAACAGACTCTTCATTGTTTATTTTACATCGAAGGACATATATTGCATATTTACTGCTTTATGTTGATGATATTATTCTTACTGCATCTATATCTTTTCTACAAAAGGTTATTTCCTCTCTTCATGGAGAGTTTTCTATGACCGATCTTGGCCCGTTAATTTTTTTCTCGGTGTTTCTTTTACACGGTCACCTGCAGGCTTATTTTTATCCCAGGCTACTTATGCCTACGAGATTCTCGAGCGAGCTCACATGCGGAACTACAACCCGTGTCGGACTCCTGTAGACACGGAGTCCAAACTTGGTCCTGATGGTGACCCTGTTTCTGACCCGACCATGTATCGCAGTCTTACTGGTTCTCTTCAGTACCTTACTTTTACGCGTCCTGATTTATCTTATGATGTTCAACAGGTGTGTCTTTACATGCATGATCCTCGAGAACCTCACTATAATGCTTTTAAGCGAATTCTCTGTTATGTTCGTGGTACTATTGATTATGGTTTACAGTTTCTACCATGACTCAACTCACCGCATATACGGATGCTGACTGGGTGGTTGCCCTGCCACTCGACGTTCTACTTCGGGTTATTGTGTGTTTCTTAGGGATAGCTTACTTTCCTGGTCTGCTAAGCGTCAAGCTACCTTATCTTAGTCTAGTGTTGAGGATGAATATCGGGGGGTTGCTAATGTTATTACTGAAACTGCTTGGGTGCGCAATCTTTTGAATGGGCTGCATGCGCCTGTTTCTACTGCTACTTTGGTCTACTGTGATAACGTGAGTGCTGTTTATTTGTCAGCTAATCCGGTTCAACATCAGCGCACCAAACATATTGAGATCGACATCCACTTTGTGCATGATTTTGTGGCTTCCGGTCACGTTCGTGTTTTGCATGTTCCTTTTTGGTTTCAGTATGCGGATAACTTTACTAAAGGCCTTTCGACTGCTCTATTTCAAGATTTTAGATCCAGTCTGAACGTCCGGCGTCCTCCCGTTCTGACTGCGGGGGAGTATTAGTCAATTGTGTCTCAGCCCATGCATGCATTAGTCATGTTATACTCTTAAGAGCCCAGCCCACATTGTTTGCTTACTTTCCAAGCCATGTGCTTTATTTATAGTCTATGTTAATGATAATTATGTTTCATGGGAAAATACATAAACTAATAAAATGTGGTTTAGAGACAAGTTAATTTAAGACCTTGTTAGTAGAATGATTTTTTTAACATAAATTTAACTATTTGGCGAGTAACGATAATTACCTTATACTTTTAGATATTCATGACTTTTTTGTAAATAATTATATAATACGTATGGTGTTATAAAACGATGTATAGTCTTGAAAAATGTCACTTACTAGAATCAAATTTTAAAAATATATACCTTAACTATGTGATAACTAACGATAATTACCCTGTAATTTTAAATATTTACTACTCTTTTGTAAATTACTATATTATACATTTAGCGTTAAAGAATGTCGTTTAGTCATGAAATGTTGTTTAGAAACAAGAGACGCCGTTATAGAATTTTTAAATAAAACGTACCCTTAACTATACGGCGAGTAATAATAATTACTTTTATTTTTAGATATTTACAACTTTTTTATAATAATAATAAATATGTGGATATTTCTTTATAAAACAATATACAAATGAATATGTCTGAATTGTGAATAAAATAAGCTTAATATTGATATGATTTTAAATTACACATTACACACACAACATTTAAAGTAAATTTTTTTATATTAAAAAAATTAATATATTAATCAAGTGAACAGTAACATATCATTATAAAAATATATTAAATCCTATAGTCTTGCTCTAAGCTTTTGAAGAAACCACGTGTGTAACACCCCCATTTTTATAATATAGCAGCGGAAGCTAATCTGGGGTATTACTTCATGGATACAACAATCATAATCATAGAAAACAACTTTAAAAGAGACGTTGTTGAAAACATTTTAGTTATCATTCATTATAATCAGAGTTTTTACAAAATGCAGGTCCCAAAATCTTAAACATCATGTTTGAATGATAACAGTTCAGCCATCTTCGAGTCCATGCCACTCCGTGCCGCAACTTGCTCAATTACTTGAGATAAACATGCTAAAAAGTCAACATAAAGGTTGAGTGAAATTCATAGGTTTGAAATGTAATAGTTGAATACAAGTTATCATAATTGGAAATATTGGTATTGCAGGAATAATTATCATGAAGAACATTATTGTCATAGTGAACAGTATTATCATCCTAAACTCATGAATCACATAAAGAGATAAAGAGATATTAAAGAGATATTGGATGAGAACTACCCAAAGAGATATTGGAGGATACTATCCAAAGAGATATATAGAGGATATTAGGAGTTATTACCCCTATAAATATTGGGGAGATACTACCCAATGAGATATATAAGAGATATTATTAAAGAGACTATTGGGAAAGTAGTACCCAAATAGATATTCCATGTACCTAGGCAATAAGTTATTCAGGATAGCATATAGTTTGAGCATTTAACACTTTGCATTCATGATTTTATTGTGGGTGTCACGTGTTTATAAGATATGTGAGAGTATGAATTCATTTAAGTCTTGAAAAGTAATCACATTGTATATAGATAATGAGTAAGTAAAAGAGTTTGTGTAACAAGCTGTATTCCCCCTCGCGGGTTTATAAACATGTATAATTATACCATTATATTTTTTAACACTAAAAAAGTAAAGGCGATGGTTATGAATTCACTAAGTCTTTGTAAAGTAATCACATTGTTAATAAGATAAACGAGGTATGTAAATGAGTTTGTAAACAAGCATGATCCCCTTGCGGGTTTATTTATAAAAAATGTAAATAAGTAAATGCCGAGGTTATGAACTTCACCTGGTAGGTAGATGTAATAAATATTCTAAAATGAAAGCTGACGACCTTATCACAATCTTAACCGGGGAATGTTGATATAATAAAATGATAATAAACAGCCACGTCACGCAACCTGAGTAAATATGTTGAGTCTTAAGAAGATTGTACTTTAGAACTTTAGTTTTAAGAGTTATGAGTTTGATTGAAGAGTTTGGAATTATTGTATCACCGTTCGGGCCATCATAATTCAGAAGTCATTCAGTAAACGTTTGAGGAGCTAGGGCAACTTTTTTAAATCGTAAACCCAACAATCAGTCAGGATTTAATCCAAGATGAAACCTTCTTAATATGAAGCTCCTCTAGTTTTGTGGTACAATTTTAACTTTCGGATGATAGGTTTAAGCGTTTTTATTTCATATATCTGGAAATGTTAAGCACGTCAAGCGTTAATTAAAGTTATGTCTGGTAATGTTTTGAATGTGTTTTTATACTTTTTCAAAATGTTACATTTTAGACCCTGGGGTTTGGAAAATTACAAGTAGACCCCTAGGGTTTGCATTTTTACGACTTTGGTCCTTCAACTTTGAAAGATATACCAAGTAAACCTTGGACTTTGAAAAGTGCATTAATAGACCCCAATAGTTTATAACTTTGGTAAAATGTACATTTATAGTCACTTTTAAGTTATTAGTTTCCGAAATTTCGATATATACCCATTGCGATGATTATAATTACATAACATGTCCAAATTGCATGCAAGCTTATTTTAACTTTCAGTAGACATTTATAAGTTCATTATAACTAAATATGAAGTTTTAACACAACACAAGTTTAAATTAACGATTCGTTAAGCTAGGAAGTAAAACGGGTCAAATTAGGGTTTCAAAACGTAAACGCGTGGGTTTTAAGTTCAAATTCCTTCATTAATCAATAAAGTAGTTATTTTAACATTAGTTAAGCATGCTAGGATAGATTATAACAATATTTAATCATTATAACATTTAGTTTTAAGAAAAACATAAAATTAGGGTTTCGGGTGTACGGTTTTGGATCAAAAAGGCATAACACTTAGGTTTTTGAGTTCAAAGCTTTATATTATGATTTTAGCAAGATCATATGAACATTATAACGTTATAAAAGCAGATCATAAGCTTAGAGAACCTGGTCTTGAGCTTATGGCTTAGAAACGGGTCGAAATCGGGACTTTTAGCTTTGTACGCCTAGAATAACGACTCTCGGGATTCGTTTCTTGGTTTCTTTTGCTTCCTTTCTGAAATTGAGCCTTCTTAAGATCTCTTAGGATCTATTAGTGAAAATGATTGCTTCTATATAAGGGTTATAGAGGAGGAAGTGGGGGATGAAGAAAAATGAAGAGTTTAGGTTGCTATTTATAGGTAAAATGATCTTGGTGACCAAGGTAAGCTATGTGATCTGGTTAGGACATGTGGGAAGTCTAGAGGATGATGAGGAGGGTCTATTAGATGTGTTGGTCAAGCTAGAAACTAGCTTTGGTGAGTTGTTTTGCCCATGTGCTGCCGCGGCTAGGATAAGGAAACAAGGATGCATGTGATGAGTTTTTAATCAATATAAGGTGAAGATATTTGAAGAGAGGTGCTTGTAAGCTGCTTAGGAATGAAGTAGCTTAGTCATTGAGGTGCTTGATTGCAATAAGATTGGTGAAAATGGGCCAAAATGAAAGAAAGGTGTACACGGGTACCTTTAGGGCTCATTACGGTTCGGGTTGAGTTTTCTATCTTGTAATTTGTGTACATTTGATTAGGAATGATAGGTTACTGATCATAAGACTTATATTAAGGATTATAATCAAAAGTTGATAGGTGGTTTGAGTTAAAATGGGTAAAAAATGAGTAAACGGGTCAAAAGTTACAATTAGGGCATAATTAGGGTTTTCTAGCTTTGTTTCTTGTACATTGTTGTTAATATGGTGAAATGATGATGATGCTGATTAAACATGATTGATAATGTTGTAAATTAAGTTATTAAAACTTATTTGGGTGTTGGTTGAGGTTTAAAATGGATTAAAATGAAGAAACGGGTCATTATGTAGTATGTAGCTCGGGTTATCTGACTTTTGAATTAGGGTTTTGAGTGTAAATATGTGTATGAAAGCTTATTAATAGAATAATTAGGGTTTACACATTGTAAAATGAGTGTATTAGCTTGCTCACAAGTGGTGGTGAAGAAATTAGAATGAAAACGGAGGTAAAACGGCTATTTTAGAGATCATGTTTAATGACTTGTATATTGAGCTTTTAAAGACTTGTACTTTGATTTAAAGAGATTTTATATTTCATATGAGATGTTATATTACTTGTATATATGCTTTAGTAGCTTGTACATTTACTTTAGATATTAACCCTTCATGGAATTAGGGTTTAGAGGTATACAATAACGGTTTAAAGCCCGTTTTGATATAACGTTGCGAATAGTACATTATAGGAATAATGTACCTTGTAATAAGGATATGATGATATTGACTGGATATGTTTGCTTGACATATATGAAGACAGGATTGCCATAGATAGGTTGCGTGAGCTCGTCTACTTTAGTTATGCAAATTACATTATATATTAAGATATTGACAATGCAAGTAATGTAATAAAGCGAAAAATTTCCTTGTACAATTGTGATCATAGTAAAACAGGTTGATGAAAATTTTGAGTTGTTATAGTCTCCACCCCTTACAGAAATCTCGTCCCGAGATTTAGTTGAAAGTTATAGTGGTATTGTTTGGGAATAGATGTAGGTACTGGGCATGAATTTGATTTTTATGTTAGGCTAATCAAGGTCATAAGTCTACGTGTGTGATGCATTTATAATTATGTTGCACACCATAATTATAATTACCTCCTTTCACACGTCTACTTATTTTCAAGACCACACCTTTTGATGACAGCCAATAGAATTTCTCCAGATCCTGATAGAACCTGGGTGGATGAAATACTTTGATTTACTGAACCTGTAGGTTATGACCTAAATGTATCCCATCCGTTTCCGTTTCCATTATATGTTATCTTACACGCCCAACACCCTTTTAATAAAAAGACCTCTTTGATTAGTAAGGAATATACTTGCACCTAGGGTGGAGGTTTTGATCATTTACCATGATTTGGTAATTTATATGCTATGACAGGTAATGAGTGTGGTTTTCTGTTTCCCTCTATATGTTATTAATTCCATTATACACCCGAGTGAAAGAGAGAATCTCAAACACTTATGTGAGGTGCTAGTATATACTTTCCATGCTTTTAATTACGAGGTCTAGAAGGTTGTGTTGTAGAATATTTTTAAATAGTTGGTAAAATGACCCCTCATACTGTTATTGTCCAGATAGAAAAGCCTATTTGCTTGAGGACAAGCAAACCTCAAGTGTAGGGGTATTTGATGAGGTGTCAATTTATACACTTTTTCGGGGTTGTTTAACCCCCAAAATCGTGTGTTTATACCAAAAATAGGTACTTAATAGTTCATTTTCAGGTATTTCTCATTTGGAAGACATTTGGATGAATTACACGTGACTTGGGCTCATTTAGAGAAGAAACGGACGAGATTACAAACCAACACCAAGACTTTTAATAATTTGTGCTCACAGAGCCTGGAGATAGCGTCACAAGCCATACACGACACCGTCACAACTCATCAAGTGACGGCGTCACATATTTCAAGACGGCGTCAGCCCGCACCGACTCAAACGCAGATCTAGAAGATTCATTTTATGACGGCATCACGATTAAAACGCGACGCCGTCGAGTTGATTTTCTTATATATACAAACCCGAATTTAGGGTTTTGTATGTGTAACTTTAGAATAAAAAGAGGGTACGAACCCTAGTTCGTTTAGCAGCTGTAAGAGACGATTTTAGGGCTAAAAAACCCTATTGTACCTCTTCCAATTTATGTTTTAATCAAGTAAGGTTTACTTAATCATTCAATATGTCTATGTGTTGTGTGATTTATTGCTCTTGCTTTATTCTTAACATGCTTGACTAAGCTATTATTGTGTTTATTTATGATTGTATGAAACCTAGAATGTAGATCTTAGTGATGTTGCTTCTTGTGATGGATGTGCACGTTAGGTCTTAGAAAACTAGCTTTTTGTCTGCATCGCTGTTGATATGTCTAGGGAAACGTGATTGTGTAGAAAGGATACCATCGGGTAACAGTCTTCATACTACCTTGCCCCCTAATATGGTTGATCCACTTTTAATGTATTTCACATGCACTTAGTAAACTCCTAGGGGCCGTGTAATAGTCTTCATACTACCTTGCATGTGCGTTGCTCTAGCGGCATACTAAGTAGACGGCGGGTTCGTGTAATTCGTTCATGCTTTAGGAAATAATTACATAGATCATCACAAGTGTGACAAGGCAACAACACTAGGAGAAGCAATCTAGGGAGTAATACATGATTAAATAGACACAATCTTTTATCTTATTGTTATCACCATTAGTTTAGATTATTATTTAGTTTAATAGCTAAAACCAAACCACTCTCTCAATTATATGATTTTACCTGTTTTCATAAAATACAAAAATACAAAAAGAATCTTCCCTCAACCCTTAGAATTATGTTAGACCGTGATCAAGCCTTCCCAACCTATTCCTCGAGTGAACGATAAACAACCCCGAGTCTTGCCCATACTACACTACAACGATTAGGTGCACTGCCTAGGGAGTTGTAAAACTTCTCGTGTAGAAGTCCTATGAAGACCGCACATCAAAAGACTATCATAATAAACGTATCAATACGGAATTAAAAAGATGGCAATATTCCAATAAAACATTCCGATGTTTAACATAACACATTTGTTCAAACACAAACTAAAACATTAAAGGGTCACATACGACCGTGGCACAAAAGATAAAGCCATTACTAATGGTTAAAATATTACAAATTTGTTCAAGAACAAAAGACCGCAACAAAAAGGTCACAGATGACCGCGACATGTTGTAGCGGAAAGCAGGCCTAATTAGCGGAGGCACGCTCCGGCGTGTCCTTCTGGTCCTCTCTCTCAAAATCAACAGCAATGACAGAAGCAATATCTCCATGAGACTTTCCCTGACCATCCGCGCCTATGGCTTCATAATCATCTACTGAGAGAGGCGGAATTGAACTGGTGGAAGCAAAGGTGGTTGACAAGGCCATAGTAGTAGCAATGACATCCGAAAGGTTATTAGAATGACTTACGCCACCTGTCAAGAACTTTGCAGAAAGAGGTTCAGCAAAGACACCAAGAAGAGCCGACATTTGCTCTGCAATGTTCTCCCTGATCTTCTTAACTCGGGTATTTGAAACACTCAGGACGAATGACAAAGAAGTAGAGCCAAGAACAACTTGATCCTCTAGGCGGTGGATAGGAACCATCAGTTGGTCAACGTTAGGCTATAAGTCAGTCATACTAGTCGCATTAGCAAAAGGACCTTCCAGGTGGAGAATATTTATTACAGCTTCAATACTTGCATCTTTATGGGAACTTAGTTCAGCAAGTAAAGAGAAATCCACATTGCGGAACTGCTGCAGAGTAGAGGTAAAATCCGCTTCTGCAGATGGATTAAAAGCAGCAACATCCCCTAAGCTTCTGCCTGCTTTTCCATGATCAATGCCCGCCACAAGCCCATCTTGCATACCCTTCTCGATGGCACGGCTGATGGCACCCCCAAGAGTAGTAAGGTACTCAGGAGAGTTCAGACATTTGACAATTGCAAGCTTCATGCCATGAGTCAATAGCCACCTATGGTCATATATGGTAGTAAGGAGATGGGGATAAAACTTCTATTCCAAATGAAGACAAGTCTTCACAAAGTCATCATTTAGCTTGGTTACCCTATCATCATGAACTTTCGCCTGAGCATCCTGGATCTCCTTAAATTATTATTTCAAACACTCATATCCTGAAACTTGACCACGGAGGTCGGAGCATGTGGCTTCCAAAGCATGTACTTTAATTCTTTACTATTTGTTTTATTATGTTTGAATTATCTTGTAATCACGCTTTGTATTGTCTTTAACCTCGTCTTAATTTTAATGAAAGGTATTTTGCAAACAATAAGTGTAGGGGAATTTATCTGGCTTTTAAGCCAAATTCAAACATGTTAAATGATTTGTTTTGATTAATTCGCATCAGTTTTGAGTCATATGATTGAATTGTCAAATCTCAGGTTTTATACAGCAATTTATACAGGAACTAACTTATGGAATCAAGTGCAGGAAATTTTTCATCAAAAACAAAAATTTCATTTTCACAGACTGTGTAGACGGCGTCACAATTAACACGTGACGCCATCACCATGACACCTGTGACGGGGTCAGGATTTTCCTGACGGCGTCAAATGCCCAAGTCCAGAAAACTTAAAAGTTTTTAATTATTTTTGATAGTAAAACTTGTGCAACATTTAATATATGTATTCTTCTGTATAAACCTGTAAAAGCCTGATAAGTCCAACAATTCTTTCATCCTATCTATCAATTCGAACCCTAAACTCATATTGTACATTGGTAAATCCCACATTTTATGCTTGGTATAGTTTTCTTTGTCTTTGATTACAGGTTATATTTGATGAGAAGAAGCTTGAAAGTTCTTAGGAAGTTTCATTGGATGATTCTCGGAGGACGATTTAACCAGTTATCGCATGTTTCTTCTTCATTATTGAGTAAACCATGGGAGTACTAGTTTCTTTTACTTGTTTTCTTTTCTCTTTATCTGTTTTAACGAGTACTTCTAGAGAACATTGGGGACAATGTTCAAAATAAGTGTAGGGGGAAATAAGCCTTAGAAACTATTCTTTCATTTGTCATTTGCTTTGTCCTTAAAAAGATGGGTAATATATCGAAACATAGCATAAAAAGGTAATTTTTACCAAAATTTAAATTTTTTTATGACACATACCAACGGAAACCAAGTATTATTAGCGTCCCATGGATAGGAATTTATATGACTAGCACAATAACCCTTAAAATTCCACCCCCAAAATGTGAGGTTCGCCCTTAGATCTTCTGTTAGGAATTCGAGTTACTATCGTCGGTAACCAAGTGATTTTATCTTTACAGTGCGAGTTATGAGTGAAGCAGTTCACATGATGTCTATTCCGTCGTTATGGATGTGTACGTGTGGTCTTCGTCGCCTTTTCTAGAATGTCTGGTGTTAGTAAAATTCATAAGAGTGTACCGGTAGCTATATTAAATTCTAGAACTTGTTTTGTGATGCATCCCGAGACCGCATAGTAAGTATTAGGATTTGCTTGATAAGAGGCATTAGGATTAACCTATGTTTTAAACCTTTAATTGTTATGATGGTCACATCGATCATTATAATACCTACACCTTGCCATTGCACTCACCTTTAGTGAAGGATACCCTAGTACAACCCTCCGAGCCTATCCTTTTTCATGGTTCTCGTAATTTTTTGGTTAAGCCAGACTTTTAATAAAGAGCATTGTCACCCTTAAAAAAATCGTTACACCCAAAAAGCCTTAGCCTACCTTATATGTACTCACTTATAGTACATTATTGTGTTTTAACCCAAGTTAATTATTGTGTACACGGTTGCTAAGTCCTTATTCTTGTAAATGCAGTTTTGGGACGATTGGGATTATGGTGTACTTTATACGCGAAAGAATGGGAAGAAAAGTTAATCAATACCCCATCTGTCTGTCAAATATCTCTATGTTATTGTGAGCACCTCAAATCGGTCAATAGTCAGATTGTAATATCGAGCATGTTAAAGCTCAAGGTTGGTACGTGTTATAAACCATGTGATGTATTTATCATTCCAAAAAAAATGATAAAGAGATTGATGTAGAGTTGTGTAGAGTTTGTATATCTTTGTCGAGTCTTGGCTTAGCAACCAACAGCGTTGTATTTCTTGTAAAATCGAATTGGCTACCCTTCCACTCTAAATTCACCAAAGCCACCCAAATGTATCTCGATCTGTTTCCGTTTCCTTATATGTTATCTTACATACCACCCCACAACCTTTAATAGGACCTCTTAGATAGTATTGAATGATACTTTTGCCTAGCGTTGGGTTTGATCCTTTACCAAGCCTATGGTAATTTATATGCTATGACAGGTAATGAGTGTGATTTTCCGTTTCCCCCATATGTTATAATTCATTATACACCCGAGTGAAAGAGAGAATCCCAAACACTTATGTGAGGTGCTAGTATATATTTTCCGTGCTTTTAATTACGAGGTCTAGGAGGTTGTGTTGTAGAATACTTTTAAATAGTAGGTAAAATGACCCCTCATATTGTTATTGTCTAGGTAGAAAAGCCCATTTGCTTGAGGACAAGCAAATCCCAAGTGTAGGGGTATTTGATGAGGTGTCATTTTATACACTTTTTTGGGGTCGTTTAACCCCCAAAATCATGTGTTTATGCCCAAAATAGGTACTTAATCGTTCCTTTTCAGGTATTTCTCATTTGAAAGACATTTGGATGAATTAAACGTGACTTGGGCTCAATTGGAGATGAAACGGACGAGATTACAAACCAACACCAAGACTCTTGAAGATTTATGCTCACAGAGCCTGGAGACGGCATCACCAACTATACACGACGCCGTCACAATCATTCTAGTGTACGGGTCACATATTTCAAACGGCGTCAGCCCAGCACCGACTAGGGATGAGCAAAAGAACCAAAGAACCGGATCGGAACCAAGAACAAAACCGGAACCGATAAGAACCAAACCGAAACCAGAACCACCGGTTCCGGTTCTTGATTTTGAGATTTTTTCGGTTCTTGGTTCGGTTCGGTTCGGTTCCACCGGTTCTTGGTTCCTGAACCAAATATCCAATTATTCTAAAATTAGGTAATAATTTCCTATACTTCAATTATACGCTCCAATATTCAAATTCCATAAAAAAATTAGGGCCTACTTTATAAACAGCCAAAACCTTAAACCCTAACCTTAATTTATTTAATCATTATCAAAAACAAATGAGGAAGTTTTATTATTTTTGATTTTTATATGCATTCTGCTTCACACCAATCTTTAACTTGTCTTATTCTTACGTTTCTTTGTTTATATGATTTTATGTATTTCGCGGTTTTGTTAGATCCAACTAAGAAATGTCACTTACTTGTTCATGGTTTTAGAAAAATTATAGTTTTGATATATCTATAAGAAAAACCTATGAGCAATAAAGAATTGAGTGAAGTTGAGGATATGGTTGAAGAGGTTAAGACTAAAATGGGGAGAGTTATTTGGAACGTATAAAGAAATGTTTGATTTTCTATCGTCAAATTCGAGTATGGGTGAGCACATGGATCGAAGTTACAAATCCCGGGATGTAATTCGGATTCCAATTGTGCTACACCATACTCGAATTTGACGATAGAAAATCAAACCTTTCTTTATACGTTCCAAATAACTCTCCCATTTTAGTCTTAACCTCTTCAACCATATCCTCAACCTTGCTTCCAAGTCTTATTGCTCATAGGATTTTTCTTTGATATCTGTCATAACTAATAATTTTTCTAAAAAACCTATGAGCAAGTAAGTGAAACGTCTTAGTTGGATCTAACAAAACCGCGAAATTACATAAAAATCATTTTATACAAAAGAAAAGAATTAGAATGTTTAAAGGTTCGTGAAGCAAGGAATGCAAATAAAAATCAAAAATAAAACGTACCTCTATTGTTTTGATAAGGGATTTTAATAAATTAAGGTTGGGTTAAGGTGTTTGGCTTGTGTTTGTGGTTATTAAGTGGCCTAAGTTTTTTATGGAATTGGAATTATTGGGCATATAATTGAAGTATGGGAAATTACTACTAATTTGTAGGAATAATTAGATATTTGGTTCAGGAACGAGAACTGGTGGAAAAAAACAAAACGAACCGAACAAGATCGAAAAAATCTCAAATTATAGAACCGGAACTTGGAGAACCGAATGGTTCTGGTTTCGGTTTGGTTTTATTCGGGTTCTCCTGTTTGGTTTTGGTTCGATCCGGTTTTTGCTTCTTTTGACGCATCCTAGTCGGTGCGGGCTGACGCCTGTCTTGAAATATGTGACGCCTGTCACTAGATGAGTTATGACGGTGTCATGTTATAGTTGTGTATGCGTCCTCCAGGCTCTGTGAGCATAAATCTTCAAGAGTCTTGGTATTGGTTTGTAATCTCGTCCGTTTCATCTCCAATTGAGCCTAAGTCACGTATAATCCATCCAAATGTCTTCCAAATGAGAAATACCTGAAAAGGAACGATTAAGTACCTATTTTGGGCATAAACACACGATTTTAGGGGTTAAATGACCCCAAAAAGTGTATAAAATGACACCTCATCAAATACCCCTACACTTGGGATTTGCTTGTCCTCAAGCAAATGGGCTTTTCTATCTAGACAATAACAATATGAGGGGTCATTTTACCTACTCTTTAAAAGTATTTTACAACACAACCTTCTAGACCTCGTAATTAAAAGCACGGAAAGTATATACTAGCACCTCACATAAGTGTTTGGGATTCTCTCTTTCACTCGGGTGTATAATGAATTATAACATATGGGGGAAACGGAAAATCACACTCATTACCTGTCATAGCATATAAATTACCATAGGCTTGGTAAAGGATCAAACCTCCACCGCTAGGGCAAAAGTTTCATTCAGATATCTATCTAAGAGGTCTTTTGAAGGGTTGGTGGGGGTAGGTGTAAGATAACCTATATGGAAACGGCAAACAGATGAGATAAGTTGGGTGGTTTGGTGTGAATTTAGAGTGGAAGTAGCCAATATTTAAAGATTACACGCTGGTTTTGGTTTGGTTGCTAAGCCAAGACTCGGACAAAGATATACAAACTCTACACAACTCTACATCAATTCTTCTATCTTTTTTTTTTATGAGTATGTGATATAATACATCACATGGGGTTTCGAACCGTACCCCTACACTTGGAGCTTTTTTACATGCTCGATATTTTTACAATCTGACTATTGAACCGAGTTGAGGTGGATCAAAATAAATAGAGTATCGTTTGACAGACATATGGGGGTAGTGACTTTAAATTTTCTTCCCACTTCTTTCGCGAATTAAATACTTACCATGAAGCTCCAATCGGTCCAAAACTGCATTTACAAGAATACGGACGTCTAGCAACCGTGTCACAATAATTAACTTGGGTTAAAACACAATAATGTACTTTAAGTGAGTACATATAAGGTAGGCTAAGGCTTTTTGGGTGTAACGATTTGTTTAAGGGTGACAATGCTCTTCATTAATAGTCTGGATTAACCAAAAAATTACGAGAACCATGAAAAAGGATAGGCTCAGAGGGTTGTACTAGGGTATCCTGCACTAAAGGTGAGTGCATGGCAAGGGTGTGGGATAGTTATATGATCGATGTGACCATCATAACAATTACAGGTTTAAAACATGGGTTAATCCTAATGCCTCTTATCAAGCAAATCCTAATACTTACTATGCGGTCTCGGGATGCATCACAAAAACAAGTTCTAGAATTTAATATACTACCGGTACACTCATATGAATTTTACTAACACCAGACATTCTAGAAAAGGCGACGAAGACCACACGTACACATCCATAATGACGGAATAGACACATGTGACTGCTCACTCCTTAACTCGAATCGGGTAAAGATAAAATCATCTTGGGTTACCAACAATAGGTACCCGAATTTCTAAAGATCTAAGGGCGAACCTCACATTTTTGGGGTGGAATTTTAAGGGTTATTGTGCTAGTCATATAAATTCCTATCCATGGGACGCTAGTAATACTTGGTTTTCGTTGGTATGTGTCGTAAAAAAAATTGGTATAAATCGCCTTTTTATGCTATGTTTTGATATATTACCCGTCTTTTTAAGGACAAAGCGAATGACAAATGAAAGAATACTTTCTAAGGCTTATTTCCCCCTACACTTATTTTGAACATTATCCTCACTGTTCTCTGAAAGTACCCGTTAAAACAGATAAAGGGAAAAGAAAACAAGGAAAAGAAACTAGTACTCCCCTGTTTTACTCAATAATGGATAAGAAACATGCGATAACTGGTTAAATCATCCTCCGAGAATCATC
>BQNB010144550.1:0-16841 GCA_026074375.1 Tanacetum coccineum
GGATGTTAATGCAATATTTTGACCGGGCCTTTAATTCTTTTGACTTTGGGGAGAAGTGTGGCACAAAGGGTAAGTGCGGCGTACATTTGTATTTTTTAGCTTGAGACTTCATCTTTTCTTGTATTTTGCTTTCCGAAGTGTATAAGTACTTGATCTTTGATGTTTTCAAGTGAACCTGCAAGTATTTTATGCTATTAAGTATCAAAAGTTCACGAGAAATGATAAAATATATATAAATAACGCCACCAAAAACATGTATAATTTTGGCGTTATCAAAGATTTTATTTTTGACGACATCGTTCAAATGTCTTTTCTTTGTATATCGAATCGTTGTAAATCCAAGATTGATTGGATCTCTTAGATGAAGAACGCTAATCTTATTTCCTTATAATTTCTAGCGTCTTGCTAGTTTTTGTTTTTAATAAAATTGTCGTTCTAAAAAAAATACTTCATAACACTTATGCCAATGCCTATACAAACTTTTATGAACATTCATTTATATCGGCGTATAAAGACTATGTTTGGATCTGTTACGATCTTAAACTTGGCATTCATTACTTTATGCCAGGTTGGACTTGTATCCAACTCGACACCTCGAGATCTTCATCACTTTACACCATGAGGCTTCGGGCTAATACCCCCAATAACTTTTCACAGGGTAGAGTAGACACAAACGTCGTTTAATTCGGCCTTATCCATCCTCTCATATTTTCTCATCAATGTTTACGCCGGAGACATAGTCAAGGAGTCAAAGACATAGAAGTCATCACAGTTAAAAGAACATCTTAAGACATGATTTTTTGTAAGAGTCGATCATTTTCCAAAAGTAATTCTTTCTTAGCGATTTCCAAACATTGTTTGTCAACTGAAGACTGTTGAACAACATCGTCCATTTGGTCAAAAACTGTTTGTACTTCCATTATTTCATTTAGAAGATCTTTATCAAACACATTGAAGATGTCTTTTAAAGATTTTAGAAATGGAATAATTTCATTGTTAAAAACAGCTTTAGTATGTTCAAACACATTAACTTTGTACGTAAGCATAGGTGTAGGGTCCTTATTCTTCACCACGTTGTAAACTGTGGCAGGTGAAATTTAGCCTTTTAAGGGCGTTTATGCACCAAGTTAACTTAGGAAGATTCCTTAGGAAGCTTCTATTTTGACGGTGAGTGCATCAGAAGGTTTACTTGTGGATTGGACAAATGCAACCCAAAAAAGCTTGTTAACCGTTATTCTAGTGTGGAGTGAAACGTTCCTAAAATTCAGATAGTTATATAATTTTTATCATCAATGGTTTTTGAGAAATGTTTGTGTATAATGGCTTAGATCCTTTTCTTTTTAGACATTTTTGATCGACTATCTTTTCAAAATAAATGTTTCTCATCATCAATCCAGGCCATAGCAACATTGTTTATCGGAAATACACAATACATCATACAAGGTTGGTAGCTGAGCTTTCCTAAGATAAAATGGATTTTGATAACCTAGATTTGTGTATATTATCATAGAAGGCTTGTGGCTTAGTTAACATGTGCACTGTTTGAGCAGATTGACCCACTTTAAATATAATATTATCAAGTTCCTTTTTTCAAATCAATTTTGTTTTCCATATATTTATCTTCCTTTTCTTTGGATTCACTTTTGAAAACTGTGAATGTTTGCAATAAACATTCTTTTTCTTTGATTTGTTTTGAAAGATTTTGCTCAAGTGAGTCAACTTGTTCTTTTAGTGCAAGCTTCTCCTTAATCATATCATCCATTTGAGAATCAATCATTTTTTCACGACTACTTAAATCAATATTAAGACGTTGTTCAAACGTTTTGACTCGTTCTTTATACCACTCTAGCTCAGCGGTTACTGATTTATTATTTTGTTCCTTATTAGCTTTTTCCTAATTATTTACATGATTAATCATTTGTTCCGACATTTGTTCTATCACAAATAAGATCATTAAATCTTGTTGTGCCTGCAAATTAGTATCTTGAACATTTTCTTGTTGTGTTTCTTGCAAATATTGAGAGTACGGAATGATATTGCTATCACTGTATATCTCATTATCTGTAAAATCCACAGCCGGTGTTTGTTTAAAATTTTGCATTGCATGCACACTTTGATTTTCCATATCATTATGATATGTTTCAGAATGAGGTACCTCTGAGATAACGTCAGAACCATAGTTAGAAATGTTGGCCATGAGAACTGATTTTGTATTTGAGATATCATCACAGTCTGAATCATAAGTATCAAGATCCTCAGTCTGAAAAGCAACATTGTTTGAAATGATTGTCTGAACAGCTTGACCGTCTGGAACCCCTAGATCTGCAAGAAATACGAGTTGCTCTTCATCCAAAATTTGACCAGCTTCCTGAGCTTCAGCTAACATTACCTTATCCTTATACCATGTTGCATTCCTTGATCGCTTAGGCTGAGTGCATTGTCTAGCCATATGCCCTTCACCTTAACAGTTGTAGCATTTAACAACCCTTGTTTGTCTACTTGCATTGTTTCCCCCTAAACTAGTAGCATTACTCTTATACCCAGTACCAGAATAATTTTGCCCTTGTCTCCCCTGAACTTGTTGCACTATGACCCTGCCATCTTGAATAGTGGCTTGGTTTCTTAGATTTGATGAAGTTCTAAGTTGATTATTGGTTGAGGGGAACCTTGAGGAAGCTATAACCATTAGAAAATATATTGCCTTGTTAAGACAAGCAATTGGATCATCTCCCAGAGAGAATACAGGAATAGCAAAACTTAAGTCCACAAGAGGTGACTCAGTCATTGGTTGTGTAGTAACTTGAGGTGATTGATAAGAAATTTATGGAACAGATGAGATTTGATGATTCATTTGAGACTGATATGGATATGATGATGGAATGGATGACTGATTGAATTGAGGTTGTGATGGATAAGTAGATGAGTAATGTTGATTGGGATGAATTGATCCATACTGAGATGGTGGAAACTATTGTTGAAGCTGAGGATTGTTGTATGAAGACTAATAAGTGTTAAAGTAAGGTGGTGTCATCTGCTGATTTGCAACAAATGCAAGTGGATCTTGATTGCATTCATGCAGAAGACGGACTTCATTTGCATGGAGTTCGTGTTGTTCAAGAAATACATGAAGCTGATCAAAGTTGATAGTATGCAAATCCTTTACGAGCTTGACATCAGTCACAAACTTACTCCATTCAAGTGGAAGACTGTTTTAGAACTTGGTATTAACTTGAAATTGCTCCATTTTTATGTTGTAAATGTTCATGTCATTAATCAGCTAAGTGAATCTCAAGTAACACTTATGAAGTGATCCCCACTTGATGTGAGTAAACTTATCAAATGCATCGTATAATTTACACTCTCTTTCCTGCTTTCTCAAAGAGGTATCTTGCATCAATAATTGAACTCTCTCCCATAAATCTTTAGCAACTCTGTGATGATTCACAAGTGAATAGATATCAGCTGGTAGACCTTGAAGAATGATATTTGTTGCCTTCATATCACAATCAGCTTGAATTTTCTCAGCAACAGATAATTCAACATATTTCTTTGTTCTGGTCACCCCATTCTCTTCAACTGCAAGTCAAATGAGTGGACCATTTTCAACTGATTCAAGTATCATTCTTCCATGCTCTTTGTTCTTCATGTATAATTCCATTCTACTTTTCCAAGAGTCATACAGGTCCTTGTCCAACATGGGTGGACGATTGTCAGCACCGGAGAGTATCATGTACTCAGCAAGAGTATTATTTTGTCCAAATGGAATAATTGAATCCATTTTAATGTGATAAGATAAAAGATGATCATACAGTGATTGGAGGTTGTTGTGTTAAAGTGAGGTTTGATTAATGAAATTGCGTCTTTGGAATACACGGGATTTTACAATTCTTGATAAAACCCGAAAATCAATTTTTCATGGGATTTTACAAATCAAAGAACAATCGTATAATTCACCTAATGAAAGTGTATTGTTCTCCCAAGTAAAGCGTATAACTCACCCAGGCAAATTATGTATAAACCGCCTTAAGGAACAACGTATAAATCGCCCTTGGAAATAAATCGCCTGTTGAAAAACACGTATAAATCGCCTGTTAAAAAATACGTATAAATCGCTTGTTAAAAAACACGTATAAATCTCCTGTTGAAAAAACACGTACAAATCGCCTATGGGAAATACGTATAAATCGCCTGTGGGAAAAACACGTATAAATCGCCATTGGAAGCTAAGTATAATTCGCCTTAAGTAAATACGTATAAATCGCCTGAACAGAAACCCGTATAAATCGCATGACCAAAAACACGTATAATTCTCCTGACCAAAAAAACACGTATAATTCACCCTTACGTATAATTCGCCCAATACACTTCGAAACTCAAAAATCTTAAAAAGACTCATTTTTTTTACGTTTTTACCCAATTTTCTTGTACTTCTTACCTATCTAAGACTATTAAAACCTTAAAGACACAAACTTTAACGTTTTTGACACGAAGAATTTGAAATCAAGATTCTTAGTACAAAACCTTTTTTCTAACCAAAAAGACTCAAAAAGATGAAGTTTTTGATGGTTTTTTAAAGATTTTCTTGTACTTCTAGCCTATATTAAGATAACTAAAGAAGAAAGTTTAAAGCTTTAAGGATTTTAAACCCTTAAAAAATGAAAATCTTTTGATAGGTTCGAACCAAGAACACGAACCAAAAGAGTAGACAAAACGCACATAAAACCTTCACAAACACCCCATAGCTCTGATACCAATTGTAGAATATCTTAACAAATATAGTATAGAATTCGTTTAGAGTTTTAGAGAGAGAACGAGGTGGTTGGATAAACACTTAGAGGAGAAACAAAGAAGAGAATATTAGATTAACTATGTGAGAAATTAAACAACCAACACATTCTCCATGTGTGGAGAGGGTATAAATACATCAAGCTATAACCGGCCATGGGCTTAGTCATGGGATTTCTATGTGTCTTTGGCCCGGTTAGCTTACTAACATTACATATGATTAATCTATGAGCTACGACTATCTATATTGGAAGTGACAGATACTTTTCGTATTCCTAACAAGAACTTCTTGGGTTATTTCGTTGAGACCATGGTAAAATATTTTTATGATGTTGCCTTTAGATAGGTTGTGACCATGGCAATTTCTGAGCATTTTCTTCATATGTAGCTAAGCATTGGTTAGAGATTCATTTTCATGTTGGGAAAAGGCTCGATTTTCTCTGAGGAGTCGGTCGAAAAGAGCTAGGGGGAAAGAATCGGCTAATAAAAGCAGTTCGTAGTTCATCCCATGTTTTGATTGTTCTTTGTTGAGTTCGTCTAGCCATGTTTTTGCTTCTCTAGTGAGTGATAGAGGAAACATCATTAGGCGGACATCTTCAGTTTTGGTATCCCTGTATTTAAACATATTACATATTTTGAGGAATTTGTAAATGTGTGTATGAAGATCAGTTTTGGTTCTACCATAGAATTGGTTTCCTTTGATAAGAGTCAAGTGGTTGCCTTTAATGGCAAATTCATTTTCGGTTTCAGGAATGGTGATTGCGGAACCGAGAGTGGGAGCGAGTAATGGCAGGATTGATGGTGAAGGTGGCCAAGTAGGTGGTCAAGGTAGTGAGGTGAATGACGGTGTTGACGGAGTCCCTGAATTCTCCACCATCATTGCACAGCAGTTACGAAATTTACTTCCCTCTATTGTAGCCCAAGTAGGCGACCAAGGTAGAGGTCAAGGGAATGGTAGGAATCAAAATGGTGATGCCATGAATGACAACATCCGGGCTGATGTTAGGCATGTCATTAAGAACAACGACCATAGGGGTTGTACCTATAAGGAGTTCTTAGCTTGTAACCTAAAAGAGTATGATGGTAAGGGAGGTACTATAGTTTATACACGTTGGATTGAGAAGATGGAGTCAATTCAGGATATGAGTGGGTGTAGGGACAATCAAAAGGTGAAGTACACTGCTGGGTTATTTGTTGGAAAGGCTCTTACATGGTGGAACTCTCAGATCCACACATGAGGACGAGAAGCCGCGGTAGGTATGACATGGGAAGACATTAAGACTTTGACTAGAGAGGAATTTTACCCGAGTAATGAGATACAAAAGTTGGAAACTGAGTTGTGGAACCATGCCATGGTCAGGGCCGGCCATGCTGCATACACTGATAGATTTTATGAGTTGGCTAGGTTAGTTCCTCACTTAGTTACCCTTGAGAACAAAAGGATTGAGAGGTACATCTATGGCCTTGCTCTAACAAATCCGAAGGGATGGTGGCTGGCAACGGAGCCAAAGCCATTCAAAAGGTTGTGCGATTGCTCGGCACACTAACTAATGAAGCCCTTACGGAATGCTTGTCAATAAAAAGACCCTAAGAAGATGAGGACCTAAGGGTGTACTAGCAAGGATAGGAATGGAAGGCCGATAAACAAAGAGGACTAGGACTGGAAATGCTTTTGCTACAACCGCAAACCCTGTTAGGAGGGAATACATGGGTATGGCACCCAAGTGTTCCACTTGTAACTTTCACCACACACCTGAGATGCCTTGTCGCACTTGTTTCAACTATAACCGCCCAGGAAATTTTGCTAAGGATTATAGAGTGGTGCCTAGGAATGTGAACCCCATAATGTAGAAACCCAAACTGTAGGGCTTGTTATGAGTGTGGTTCATTAGCCGGAACATATTAAGGCAGCATGTCCCTAGGTTGAATCAGGGCCTCAAAGGCCAGGGGGGAACCTATCAGAACCAAGTGTGGCTGTTATATGGGGGTCAAGGTCATGGGACTAACATGTAACCAGCATGTGGTAAGGGCATTCATTGTTGGGAGTAGATGAGGCTGCCAGGACTAAACATCGTGCGGGTACGTTTCATTTGAAAAATCATTTTACGCCCACAAACCTTATTTGACTCTGGTGCCGACTATAGTTTTGTTTCCACTACTTTCATACCTCTGTTAGCATAGAACCCAGTGATTTAGGGTTTAGTTATGAGATTGAGATAGCTAGCGGGCAGCTAGTAGAAATTGATAAGGTCATTAAGGGATGTAAACTAGAAATAGAAGGTCACATGTTTGATATAAATCTAATATCATTTGGATTAAGCGGGAGTTTTGCTATGATCCATTGGAATGGAGTTGGTTGTTAACCTAAGGCTGGGATAATTTATCAACGAGGAAGGTAGTTAGAATACACTTTACGGACGGGCAATAGTACTTGAGGTATAGGAGAAAGACGGAGAGAAATAAGAACATTAGGACTGCTAAGGCTAAAGAGCAAAAGCAGAAGAGATTTGTTGTGGGTAGAGGGGATATCCAAAAGTATTTCCGGATGACCTATCCGGATTACACGCCCACCTAATCGAGAAATTGAATTTCGTATTGAGTTAGTCCCTGGAGCAATACCGGTCGTGAAATCTTCTTATCGATTGACACCTTCTGAAATGGAGGAGTTGTCAGGTCAACTCAAGGAACTCTAGGACAAAGGTTTCATTCGACCAAGCTCGTCGCCTTAGGGTGCACCGGTATTGTTTGTGAAGAAGAAGGATGGTTCCTTTAGGATGTGTATTGATTATAGAGAGCTGAACAAGTTAACCATTAAGAACCGTTATCTACTCCCTGGGATAGATGATATGTTCGATCAACTTCAAGGATCATAATACTTCTCTAAGATAGATTTTAGGTCTAGATACCACCAGCTGAGAGTGCAAGAGGATAATATTCCAAAGACTGGGTTTAGAACTTGTTATGGACATTTTGAGTTCACTATAATGCCCTTTGGTTTGACTAACGCACCAGCGGTATTTATGGATCTGATGAACCGAGTGTGTAGGCCATACCTAAACAAGTTTGTGATAGTGTTCATTGATGATATTTTGGTTTATTCTAAGACTCGAGAAGAGCATGAATTGCACCTAGGACTAGTCTTAGAATTTCTCAAGAAAGAGAAGCTGTATGCTAAGTTTTCCAAGTGTGAATTATGGTTGCGAGATGTACAGTTTCTTAGACATGTGATTAATAAAAGTTATAAAGAAAACAAGGAGAAGAGAAGGAGGAGAGAAAAGAAAGTAAGAAAGAGAGATGCTGTAATTTGCCTAAGCTTGTCCAAAGTGTGGATGAGAAATTAGGGTATTTATGCGAGTTGTTATAGTTTCTTTGCACTTGTGATTTTTTTTGAGATGGTATTCATGTAGACCCCTTAGTAAGAATGAAGACTTGTTTAAGAATTAGGAAAAAGCCCTAGAACTATTCATTTGAAAAGTTTCGTTCTTTCTTAGTTTGGAAGGGTATATCGTCGGTTCCTCATTTTAATGAACGTTTATAATCATTGCTTTATCTCTGGCCATCTTGAACTTAGTAGTGTATTACATTTTGATTGGGGGTAAGAGGTTACAAAATATATAAAATGGCATTTCAAACTTTGAAGGACAAGTTGTGTTTGGTAATGCACCTGTTTATTCTTTAGCTCTCCCCGATTGTTTCTTGACGAATGATCTTTTATTTTGGGAGGGTGATAGTGGTGGGGTTGAGATGAGGGGATATTATGGATCTATGTTACCCCCCCTATTTTGAGGTATTGTTTGCAACGTTGAGATTGGTATGTGCGGTTTTTTGCCGCAACGGTTTATCAGTGGTTTTGATGTTGTCCTGCTGTTTCTAATGTGTGTCGCCGGGCGCCTCTTTTGTTTAATTGTCAGTATAGTGCGTGCGAGTATACGCATTCGCAGATTACTAGATGATCCGCGGTTATATATGTTGTTCGATACGATCTGACAGTGAGATTATGACTGTTTTATTGATGTGTCTTCGGATGGGTGTACTCTGTCACAGGGCGAGAGAAAAGTGTGTTAGTGGTAAAGAAAGTTAAAGGTTTAATACAATTAGTAATACTGTTTAGCCTACGTGGTTGCATGACATATTCAATTATCATGGTCTCGATTTTAGTTTGTGAGCTCTTTGTTATGCCATGACTGATTGTATAATCTAACACATAGGAAGTTGAAGGTTTTTATTTGATATGAAAGGTGAATTTTTTGAAATTGTTCTAAGAATTGCTATCTTTAGGTGTTGTTGTTTTATCGGAGCGCGGTTGGGGTGATCTCGAAAATTTTATATTGCGTGCTTGTATTATACTCTAAGTAATATATGACATTTTATTATTATACATTTGATTAGTTATTTCCTATACACATGTATGAAGTTATAACTTCCATGTGCTTTGTTTAGTTGTAATAGGCAATTTTTGGTCTGCATTAGCTTTGAAAGATAAATCCGACACACCTTTAGCGATAATTTAGAGGTGAGCATTAATATCTTTAACATCAATTGCTATGTTTGTTCGTGCTAGTAAGTCTTAGACGCCAAGACAATATGACTGACAGCATTTGGACTAACATCCTACTCTCTCGAGAATTAAGACTAGAAGAAAACAAAACCGCCAATTGAATAAGCGTAAGGACTTTTACATGCAGATTTGATAAAAGCTTACCTTTGATGGCTTGATTATTATTTTATATGACCTGATTTCACCTAGCATACACCAAAAACGGGGGTTATTGGTTGACTCCAAAAGGGAAGAAGCATGGCGAATACTTGAGTGAGTCCGTATAGTGTGTCGCGTGTTCATACATTCATTTGTCATTCTTTTGAAGATCAGCCCCGTTATGGAAAGCATGGCTACTCAGAAAGCATATTACAGTATGATATTTTTTTTGCTTGACCTATGCTGAGACTAGGTACAATCGATGAAGGCTGGTGTGTGGACAACATATATGATTCGTTGATTGTAGAGCCTCTATGGTGCAAGGGTAAGTATTGTAGATTGTTTTATTTTCAGGACCTGAATGATGGATGTCCTCTATATAGAAGAATGGAACACAGAGTTAGTTTATTGGATCGCTGAATGTCTAGTCTTAGGACATATGTTAAATTACTGGTAGCCCACATCTCTGTATTTTGTGTGGTAGTGTACCCGCCAACGATTGCAATAGGATTTTTTTTTATCAATGGGGTTTTTTGTTTGATTGTTGTTTGGGAGTTAGAATAGACACCTGTTTATAGCTGGCAACTTTATAAGAAACTATTGAAAATCACATGATCTGAATTAAGAAAGTTTATATTTTTGGTGATTTCTACATTGAAGAATAAGTCATACGTGTTATAGTTTGGTCTCAACAGTAAGAATGTTAGTTAGCAAGATTAGTTTGTTTAGATGGCTTGCATTTATGCAAGGCCTACATACTTCGTTATGATTGATAGCAGATTTTGTGAGATAGTTTTATTGTGAATGATCTTTGTCAGAAACTAAAAGCTCCATGCACTATCGGATGTTTTAGTTTTAGAATCTTTGCAGAAACTAAAAGCCATGCACATCGGTTTATCTCGGTTACACATTCATTAGAAATTTGATTTTTATCATTAAGTTGATTTAATGAGCCTTAGTAGATAGTTTAATGGGATTTCGTCGAGATAATTGTTGATGTAAATTTGAACGTTGGTTGAAAGACCCAACAAGAAGCAGAAATTTGCATCTTTTAATCTAGCTAAATTAAACTAAGCTTACGTCATGTGATTTATTGTAGTGAGTCAAGTTAATCCACAACAACAAAGAAAACGACAAGATGGAGTTAAAGCTTGATGCTTGGGTGGTCATCATGAAGCGGTGTGAGTAAACTGAGAAAGACATATCTTTGATATCATAAAGACCAAACTTCCGTGACTACTATCTGATGCTAAACAGGAGCATACTGCATAAAATTGCAAGGAATGACAAGATGTATGGTGTTATGGAATACATGTAGTATATGGATGTGTAGCAAGAACTCGACATTGATAAGGTAATTATTTAAGTTCTCACTTTGTCATTGGTTTCCATTTTAAGTAAATGGTCATACATGTTTGTGCTCAAACTGGGTATGTTTACATTTTGTTTCATTGACCAAAACTATTTGTTAAGGGGGTATTCAACTGCTCAACTTTCGCAAATCGGTATTTAAGGAGTGTTTGGGATTTTATATATTAAGTGCTTATTGATTTTTTCGAAAGTGCTTATGGACTTATTCTGCCTACATTTGGATGAGATAGGCACATACTAATAAGGACCACATTAGGTGCTTATTGAAAGTGTTTATGCGCCACAAGCATAAGTCAAGAATACGCTTATTTCTTTGTCTCTGGTAGTACATGCCACTAAAGTTTTTGCGGCAAACAACTGTATTAAACCCAAAAAATTGGTTTGGATGGCAAATTAAAATGTTTGTTAACAAACTATCGCAAATGCTAATTAAAGGAAGAACTTCATCAATTTAAATGAACATGCTGGTTTTTACAAATGGTATAAGATTACCAAACAACGCATATAAATCTGCTCAAGCAAAATCAATTTTCTGCATCAACAAGGCAGATACAAATGAATACATAGTTGCATACTTTAACAGAATCACAATACTTCTATTTTTATAAAAAGAAGCACATAATGACTGTCTAGCAAACCCAAAAGCGGAGAAAATAGTCACTAAATATACCATGGAATGTATTGTAAACATTTAGAAAGATGACAATTGCTAGCTCCGGGACCTAGACCATGCCCTAATATAGGCCAAACCATTTCCGAGTACAATCATTTACAAGAAAAATAGTAGATTAATACTCTAGAACGGCAGGCATGCCAAAACATACGTTAAATAAATAGAACTGCCACATGAGTTTCATTAATACCCCCAATTATGCCGTGTGCTAATATACCATAGGTGTGACTCTACATACGGTCTCTTTTTCCTTTTTTTTTCTTTCTAAAAATGCCATATCAATCCAAATTTTATAAAGTGGATTATCTACCATATAAGCACATTCAAGCACCATTATCTACCACTTTTTATTTTTATTTTTATTACAACTGTCATTATGTGTTCTGTGTTCATGGGTGTGCTTACTAATGTTAGATCAATGTATGCTTTTTCTTTTATCTATTTTTTCTAATTAATTAGCAGAGGATTTAGAAATCTCATCCAGAAATGCTCATAACTGTGGCCATTTTTCATTCAATGGTGCTTCAATTAGTTGGGAGTTATAACCGTGGTCATTTATTAGGAAACACTTTGGTCTACCTGAATCTTTAAAGAAGCTTATGAGGTAAGAAGAGTTTATAGAAGAATGCTCGCTCATGGATTATAATTATGATTGTAATAGTATACTTTTCATATAGTTTAAAAACTGAAGACAAAAAGGTATCTGCTTTGTCAATGTAATGGGGGTGTTTTGATTTGCATCAAGGTTTGTACATCAATATAACAGATTTTATAAGTTGTTGTACTTCATTATAAATTAAGCAAATTTAAAAATGCAGGTTTAGTTTTTTTAAGCTGATTTAGTGCTAAGGGAATGACAAAATTTATGATGACACTGCAATGTCTCTAAATTCGAAGCTTCTGCAATTACTACCCTAAGGTATGTGCCCTTTGATCATATAGATGATGTATTTAATTCATTATTCTTTTGCAGAATGCAAATCTTAATTATTGATGCCTAACTTAATTATATGTTAAATACATAGTATTAAAAACACTCTAGAAATTAGATTATATGTCATGAATATTCTTATAAATTCAATTAATAACATGATTTTGTTGCCTTTGATAATGATTATGGACAAAGGAGTAACTTTAAGTTTGAAGCAGATTTTATGGAACTTACTTATTAATCCACTACTAAATTATTAGTAACGTTGATAATAGGCAGATGCCTTATTTTAATTAACTTTGAACATGTTGATATATTATAAGGACTTTGTTAATCTAATCAATAGATAGTGTGGCGAGTTACATTGATAATAATTGACAAGTGGATGATTTGTTTTTAACATAGCTACAAAAGGAAATGTCGACATGTTCATGATTTTTCTTAACGGAAAAAGTGACATGTTTATGGTTACTGAGCGAGTATTTTCTTATTAGTGTCATTATCAAATATTTGTTGATGTTGTCGTTACTTGGACCAAAATTGAATCTAAATTTGGTTAACAATATGAGATTTCTGTTTACTAATACGAAATTGGGGAAAAAATAAGACTTAAACTAAAGTAATAAATGTAGAAGTTCAATACATTTTAAGCTAATATATTCGTTATTAATACAAAATAAGGTATTTGGTTCGTAACAATCTTAAAACAATATATGATAAAAAAAAAACATGTCAAAAGCCAGTGCGTGCACGGGCATTATAACTAGTGTGTAAATATTAAAATTTGATGGAATCGTATTTTAAAATAAGTGCCACATGTTTGGATGTTAGGAAACGTAATGAAAACAAAACGATACAAAGGGAACTATAAATCAAGGCTGTCAAGATCGAGATCTTACACAAGATCGTTTTTGTCTTTGCAAGATCAAGATCGTAACATCCCACCAAAGTTTCTTGTCTTACTAATAGGCGTTGACGGATCATAACGTTATACATTTATACATATCTGTTGAATATAAAACACGAATTCATAAGATAGTGTAAGAAAACATTTGATGTTTAAACATCATGATAATAAAAAGAGCAATGCTACAACCACATAAATTTTACAAAATAATGTTAACATTATGATGCGTAACAAAATGATTTGTTATAAAACAAAGAGATAGTGGGGGAAAAGATATAACAATGATCCAAGTGTATGTCAACTCTTTGTGTGAACTTTATTTTGTAAAATTTATGTGATTGTAGCAAAACATAGTGAAATACATTTACGTTGTTTAAGTTTTCAAACCTAAATAAACAATTAAGTGAGATAGAAAAAAAGACGTGCGATGTAAACATGCCAAAATCTAAAACATAAAAAGTTAATCTATTTTAAATGTTTTGTTAGCTTCATTTCCCACACTCAAATAAAATTTTGATTCTTTTTTAGCGTATTTATCATGGCTTTGTATGATAGAAAAATATACATCTTGTAAATGACTTTTGAACCAAAATATAATAGTATAAAGTAATATAATAGCAAGTAAGAAAAAAAAATACAAGTCTTATATAAGGTATTGACGTAATTGACGTAATATAATAAGATAAATCATCAAATTGGTAAGATCGGATCGAGAGCCGATCCTACGATCTTACGTGCAATCCCACGATCTCACATGCGGGCCTACCTCACATGCGATCCTATAACGTTCTTACACGATTTTAGCTAGTGAGCACGTAAGATCGTACAGTTTTGCAGATAACGCCCTCATACTTTTTTTTTCAGCGGGCCATATCTTTATGGTTCAGTATGTTACCAACCCGGTCCTTATGGTTTAAAAACCGTTATATTGTCGTTAACTCTATGCATTACAGGTTACATGGAGGGGTATTTGAGTCTTTTACCAACTTCATCTTCAACCTTTTTTTCCTTTTTTTACATTACAATTTATATAATCAATAAATAATTGGTTCAAAGGATCATGGAGCAGGTCGGGTAAGAACATAGTAATAAAAGAGATGAGTTTTTAGGATCATGAAGCAGGTTGGGTAAGAAGATCAAATGAATATACGAATGGGTTTAAGCAAATGGATCAAACTAATAGCACATGAAATAGCTTCTGGGATTTCTAAAATAAGTATTGCCCGTTTGAAGTTGCTAAAGTCAATTATGACCGATGCAAATGTGAGTTACTTATGCTACCATATTGTTTTTGCATCTCCTCGCCAATTTTTACTAATAAAGTTGTTGAACTTTGTATGCGGTCCTCTTTTTTCACTCCGTTAATTAACAATTATTACAAACTATTCATTTTGCGGTTGCAGGTTCAAGCTGGACTTCCTGGTCTGATAGTTTTAGCTTTTTGTATGTGGAGATATCGAAAAATTTCATCAAAAACATAGACTCCGCATTGGGATAGGTTTAAGAAACTAAAGATTTTGAACAATAATAGCTCCTCTGTTTTCAGATGATAAATACAAGTTACATTGCACCTTCTAAGGCAATCCCGTTTTACTTTCATCATGGTTAATTAGTGTATTTATTGATCGATGTGCTTACAATTAGATGGAAAGAACTTCGCCCTTATATCCCTCGATGTGTGCTCCATTATAAAAAAACTAATACTTTTTTCTTTTTAACTTGGTTTAATGTTAGATTCTTACACATTCTTCCTGATGGTCATCGAGTTGTGGGAGAACATAACGGCGTGCAAATGATGCAAAACATAACTGCAAGTGGATGGGTAGTCAGTGCCCACATTGTTGTTTTTATCGCAATTGACCCTGTTCATGCCTTTAAAGCCAAGGTCTCTGCATTTGTCGTATATGGTTTCGCTGGCGAGATTGCTATCGGCTTGGCAAAAGGGTCTGCATCATTAGGATGCATCTGATTGACTCACTACACTCGCTCGATGAATATACTGTTGTGAATGGTGTTAAAATCACAAGCTATTCAGGAGCGGTATATCCTTTGTTTTTGTAAGTTGCATGATACAAGCTTCTTTTGTCAATATAAAATTCGATTGTGTTCATTGTCTTAAAATGTGAGCGACTTATACGGAATTACATTAGTTATCAATAGCCAGATACGCAAGGACTAGAATTGACATGTTATGATAGTTTAGAAGCGTAGAGGCTATATATCCTTACTTCTAATGAGGGGTGAGGTTCTATTTCACAAGGTGTATTATTCTTTCTTCTCTAATCTGATACACCATCTCTCATTTCTCTCTCTAAAATGGCTAGCTTCTTATTTTGGCCTCTCCGACCTCCGAGTCTTGGTTATGTTAGTGAATTTTATGGTTAACAATTGGTACTAGAGCTAACCAGGGTGTTTCTATTGGTGTTTGGCTTATTCGTGGCTTTTTTTGGCTTATTTTCTTGTTTCTAAACCACGTCTCACTTACATGACATAAAACACATAACCTTTGATTTTTAAACAACAATATGACATAAAGTTTGTGTTTTTATGAATATACAACGTGTTTAGAAAAAGATTGTTGCAAAAAGCTTAAATCTTTCTTGATAAAAATCGTTGCTTGTGTGGATTTATGGACTGTTTTGGTTCGTATTATTCTTGCGATTGTAGAAACTAAGTACATTGAGTTCCTTATTTCTAGGACAGCTTGCGAGTATCACAGCTTGCGAGTATAGGGTTTAAATACTTGCGAGTTTAACAGGTTTCGTAACCCTTTTTCTTGCGAGTGTAGCTTGACAAAGTCAGCGAGTTTGGACATGCCATATTTCTGCGAGTGTAGGTTAAGGCTTGCGAGTTTACACAGTTTCGAATCCAGCGAATACAGGGCCGCATGTTTAAACACATGTTCTTGCGAGTTAGGGTTTGTACTCCTTTCGAGTTTTGGTCTACATAGGTTGCGAGTTTGGGTTTATAAAGGTACAGCCTTGAATAAAAAAGCCCATTAAAACCCTAAGAAACGGTTTGGAAACTCTTGGAATTCCAGAAACGGATAAGAAACGTCTAGGAAACGGCATAGGAAACGTTTCCAATATTAGGGAAACGTTTCGGGGGCGTATCGGAGGCGTATCCGTACCCACGGCGTTTCCAAACGGGTACGGCAGCCCAACAGGCGTTTCCGTGCTTCAGAGGTTAGAAAGCAAGATATGATAAATTTCGTTTCTTCACAACTCAAATATCCATCTAAACACAACAGAAAAATAATTAACATCTTACATAAATTATACAGTTGGAAGCAATCCTTAATTTATTTGCAAAGGTAGACAATAAGGATACAAGGGTGGGCAAGACATAATAACACAACAAAGGGAAAACACCAGCCAATAAACCAACGTTTAGTAAACATCTAAACATTCATTTTAAGTCTTCTTAATAGGCGTGGTACTATCACCTCCCATACCCAAAGTATTCTTAACGTTCTCAG
>BQNB010144551.1:0-16840 GCA_026074375.1 Tanacetum coccineum
ATACATCTCTCCTCACTGTGTCAAGCATCAGAGATATTTATTCAAGTGTAGTGCAATGTAGTTCATTAGCTTCTCAATGTAACAGTATCTTAGCATTGATGTAACAGTTTCTTAGCTTAGCTTCTCTTGTAACTAGTATAAATACTTGTACCAATTTCATTTCTCATTTGTAAGAATTCACTTTATCTTTCAATAATAATTCTCTCTCAAGTTTTGCAATAGCATCATTAGAATGAAAAAGTTTAAGCAGATCCTGCAATCCATCTTGCCTGTCTGGGAGAAAGATATACATGGAGAAATTGTTTGATTGGTCGTTACTTTTATACGGAAGTTTAATCATCTTGAAGCCCTGGAAGGAACCATAATGAAAACTTGGTTCATGACGAGTCATGTAAGGGACTGAAACTGTGCCCCCATTGATGAGACCAAAGTCGTAATTCCTTGTCATTCTTGCTTCAAATTGTTCATACCACTCTCCTTTAAAATACAAAACATTCTCCGACACCAAAAAGTCATTTTCCTTAAAATCACTCGTTTTAACAAGGACATAAGCTATAAATGAGTAACATATTTTGTGCTACTATGAGTAACCTACTTTAAAAAGTATTAACATGAGTAACATACTTTTAAAAAGTTACAAAAATGTGTTTTTTTTTACAGTCAAAGTCAACTTTTTTATTTTTTTAAATTTATTTTTGTTTTTTTTTATTTTTAATTTAAAATAATATTTTTTTAAATATAAAGTAAGAAAAAAATTTAAAACAAATTTTTTTAAAGTTTTATTTACTTTTTTAAAATTTTAAATAAAGTACGAATTTTTTTTAAATAAAGTAAGAAAAAAATCTAAAAATTAAAAATTACTTTAATTAACGCAAGAAATTTTTTAAAAACTTTAAATTACTTTAATTAAAGCAATTTAAAATTTTAAATAACGAACGAATTTTTTTTATAAAAAATTTATAAATTTTTATTTAAAAAGACCAAAATTAAAAATTATTTTAATTAAAATTTTTTCGTACTTTATTTTAAAAAAATTAATACTTTGTTTTAAACTTTTTTCTTACTTTATTTTAAAATAAAATTGTATTTTATAATTAAAAATTAAATATAACAAAAAAAAATTAAAAAAAATGTTGACTTTGATTGTATACATCACATCCTAGGTGGCAGCTGAAGTGTACAAGAAAAGTTACGTAAGTATAAATAAAAATAACCTACGGAGGTGGTGTTGGCTGATATTGCGACAACATTCTTGAGCCATTGAATAGATCGAAGTGCAGTTAGGGTTTATTATCGATGAATAAAAGATGGTTTGTGGATTGTTTATTTATGTTTTGTATTTATAGTTTATAAAGTGTTTGTGCGTACGTTTTTATCTCAACCATCTTACTATGATATACTAGTTTTAATCTCCGTGCACGCACGAGGCTTGTACATTATGTTTTTTAAATATATTTATAATTTTTATTTTTTCTGTTTTATAAGTTATGAAAGTTTAAGGGTTATTTGTTTTTTTTAAGTCATAATAAAATTTTTAAATTTATAAATATACACTTAACTCTATACAATTTATTTAAAATTAAACCACTAAAGTTTTATTAATTACCACCTCTTTTTTTCAAAATTTTGTTTTTATAAATTTGACACATATATTTTTATGTGTTTTTTTTTCTTTATCAGATTTCTCCATCAAAATAATGTCAATTTTAAAAGTATTTAAGCTTTTTAATTAAACATATATTCAAAAATAATAAAAAATTTGAAGCATCATACCTAATAAGGAAATTTTTTTTTTAAATGCAATAGTCCTCGCTTTTCGTTTTCATTTACTAAGTAAAAGATTTTGATTATACTGTTGAGATCATGTTCAAATCAAATATAAAAAAGTTATGTAAAAAATACATATTTAATAGATATTGACTATAGTTAACTCTGCATGAAATTTCCCTTTTTACATACTATCTATTAAGCAGGTTTTATTCTGGTTAAGATGGAGTTAAGATCAACATAGACCCATTATTTGTCACAGATCCGATGAATCAATCTCAACCATCTATTTTTTCATCAAAAATAAAAAAACACACTTTCCAACTTTTTTTAAAAAATAAAATATCTTACAAACGGTAAATCGTCACACGGCAAAAAATACACCATCGCGACGAGTATTTTTTTATCTTTCAATAGACGGGTGACACGATTTACTTTTGAGGAACTTTTTTTCGATTTTTTTTTAGTCACGAATTGCGAAAATCATATATGATTCGTATAACGAATCATATATGATTTCATAAAATCATATATGATTTCATAAAATCGTATATGACTTTATAAAATCATAAAAAAAAGTTCGTCGAAAGTACATAGTGTCGCCATTCTATAGAAAGATAATTGAATTCTCGTCGCGATGGTATGTTTTGTTTTGCGTAACGATTAACAGTGTGTAAGATATTTAATTTTTAAAAAAGAGGTGGAAAGTGGTTTTTTTTATTTTTGATGAAAAAATGAGTGGCTAGGATTGGTTCATTGGGTCTATGACAAATATTGAGTCTATATTGAACTTTTGGCGGTTAAGATGAGTTAAACACGTTGACCCGACAATCCTTTTACTGTAAAAAGATTATGAAATTACATTTGGTCAAACGGGCCAAATCCGGTTTACATATGTTTTTATGACCGCCAAAAACAAAACATAAACTGCTCAAGGGTGCCCTTCTCGCAAAAGTCTTGCGAGTATCATCACTAATATGCGAGAAATATCAACTTCAATTCATACTAGGTACAAACAACTCTAAGATGGTCATGCCAAATTCCTAAAATATAAAACCTTTACCTTGTTTAAATCTGTGTGAGTCGATATCTTAACCCAAAAACAGTTTATTAATTTAGTGCTTACAGATTGAAATTCTTGGCAAAATTCTAGCCTCACAATTGGATGGGTCAAAACTAACTTAACAACCAATTGGCGCTCAAATACCACAACTACCCTTGAACAACAAAAACATAGTAAAATCTAAAACACAAGATCATAAAACAATTTCCCAGAATTTGATTCATTAGACAATTCAGTTACTGTGTTCCAAACATTCTTAAAAAAACATTATGATGGCTGTTCAGTGTAACTCAATTCCCAAATTTCCCAACATACTAAACAAAACAATATCAAGACAACAATTTGCTTCTTTTATTTCCAAAACTCGTTTCGTTTCGACTCGTATAAATCCATCATTAGCCGTCTCGAATGCTCGCAAACTCTCCAGAAACAAGTATGTTTTCAACTTAGAAAAATTATGTGAATTTTGTTGAATTGTTTTGATGACTATATGTTTTCCCTTACATTAGTTATTGCAAATAGGGAGGACTTTATGATACTTAATTGCATTCTAAGTGGTCATAGGCTTATTTGCTTATTTTACGAGGAAACAAGCATTTTCATATAAGCACACGGGGTCGGGGGGATGCTTATTTTAAAGTGCTTCTAAGCCATAAGCATAAGTTTTGAGAGTTTTTGCTACATGCTTATCCCAGACACCCCTAAAAGTGTTTATCTACATTTCATATCGGTAGAGCATAGAAGCACTTTTATGTTATCAAAATAATCACACTGCTTATGATAGGGGGCATTTGGGATTTCTTGTTTGAAAACACGATAAGCACCTAGTTCGTTTTAATAAGTAATCCCAAACACCTCTATGTGGGAGTTGCATATTCAAACCGTTTAATAACCTAAGAATAAATCTAAACACTGTATACTGCATCATGTTTTGTTACGACTACTTATCTGATTCTGCTGATATAAAAAAGAATAACTAGTTATTCAGTTATAATAAGCAATTCCAAAGTCCAAACGTCCCATTATAATAAGGTTGGAATCTGGAAAGGAGTAACCATATTAATGTTACCGCCGTTAAGTTTTTGGCTATATCTAGGGTTGTTTCTGCTTTAATTTCTGAAGAGCAAGTGGCTGAGCCGAGTTCTTCAGGCACCGATGCATTTAAGCTAACTTATTTGGAGGTAAGCTTTATAAACCTTTGATTCTTTATAGGGGTATTTTTTATTGCATTGTGGATATCTATTCTATTGTAAGTTATTTAGTGTCGAATAATATTCGGTTTTTGAGTAAGTCACTTTTTTGTCTTTTTTTTTTGTGAAAATAATAATGTATGAATCTTCAACCAAGTGAAGTGAACAGTAAAGTAATTACAATGTATGCTAGTCCAAGTGCTAGATTACTAAAGCAACACCAATGCCGCCTCATAAAAATAGTATGCCACTCAATGATGATGAAAATCTTCATACCAATCTCTAATATACTGATTTTGGGAATGTGGGATTACTCTTATAACGTGCCACCATGACAAGAAGCTTTTCCATATCTTTGATGCTCTTGGACGTGCAGTAACAAGTGATTCGATGACTATTTGTTTATCACACCAAACATATGAAATATCGTCACACTTGGAATTACCCATATGTTTGTTAGAAGTTTACTTAATTCCTTCTCTGTAAGAAAATTGGAAACATGAGAGTTTTGAGGGAATGATCTTATTTTGTATACGTTGAATCCAATCAGATGACTCATCCAGAGTTTGTCTAAGCATCATAGTATAGTAGTATGTGCTACCGAGGATTCCAATCAGGTGATTAATCAGATGAGTTTGCCCTTGAATGACATGCATCTAATCTTATTTTTTTCATTTTATTGCGGCTTGAATGCCAACTTTGTGCCTTAGAAGGAAAAGGATCCAAAGGGTAGACCCCAAATACTTTTAAGCGAGAGATCCGATTTCACATTACCAAAATGAGTGCGATATGATGGATGTAATTTGTGGACACATGACAACCATAAACTGCAGTTTTGTCAAAGTGATTGACTGATGAGTACCCGTTTATCTTGAACCGGCCCCTGCAACAATCCTTTCTTAGAAGCACTATGAACCATCCTACTGAGAACCTCAGCAAGGGAGATAATGGATCCCCTTGATGACACGGGACACCAGCTTTTCCTGCCCTGCACTTGTAAATTTGATCTCGTGTTGACCCCAGGTGAATATTGCTCCTGTAATTGGTACAGATAGAATAGTATGCTCTTGTGTGCTGCATAACCGATGAAAGAAAGCTGTATATCTATCCCCTTCTTTAATCCACCTTTCCTTTGAGCTCAACATCCGTTTCAATCGCCGACCTACCTTCATTTGTTTTACGGTGACCAATGCTTGTCCTTGACTCGTTTTTTTGTCCTTGACTAGTTTTCTAGATACCCGCCCATCCATCCTCATTTGATTCACACCAGCAACTTTTACACATCTCCGAAAATTATTATGTTGAAACCACGCACTGTTGAATTTTTATGGTTTGGTAACTCCTTTGCCAAAAGTGAAGGGGAATGATCTGATTCCATTCTGTGACCAGCTAGCAAATTCATAAACGACCGTAACACTAACCAATAGACATGACACGAACTTGACCAATCCCAGCTCCTATGCCAACTCGAGTGAATTGAGGATTGCTTGGATTAGCATCAAAGAGATTGTTATGTCAGACAAACAAATTGCTTGAAGTTGCTATGAGAGACATAGTCCGCAACTGAGTTAAATCTTTCTGATGGGTCTACAATAGGTCGAACTCACAAAACAGGCGAGATGGATCGCTGATCCAAGGAACCGTGTACAATTGCTGGGGTTGTTATGGGTGTCATAGGGGCTTCTGCCTTAGTTGCTGCCCGTTTTCTCATTTATTTTTGCCTGCTTCAATCCTTTGTTGATGGGAAGGTTTCTGTTTTTGTTTCTTTTCGTTTTTAAAAGAGCTTGTTAGGCCTTACTTTGCCAAAAAGGACCTTCCCATTCACGCGCAATATTAGATTGTTTTTCTGATATGGCGCATTCTGGTTTCTGATTATAAGGTGCATAGATGTTAATGATCAAAACTTTTGTTTGAGAGTCTGAAAACGTGTCAATCACTGGTAGAGAATAAAATGACGTTGAATGTGAGGATACTTGATAGGTTTCTTTTTTCCACATTGTAATTAATCCACCAGATCTCTCACATGTTGGAACCTGAATGCTGTCGTATGCAATATCAGGCCATGTTGCAGAGAGAACGAGTTTGCTAACACTGTATACGTCGGATCAAGTATTCAGTTTTGAGTTATCAGGTTAATACTTAGTCTGTAACAAAAATAGATACCATTACATAAGATAAAATTAACCTATTAAAACGTGAAAACAAAAATGGATATACAAGTATAAAAAACTATACCTCACTGCCAATAAAACCAGAATTGCCAACACAATTACTTCTTTGAAACGCTACACCCAACCTACACAAACCTACTAAACTTGTGTATATGTCCCTTTAAGGATAACATCCTTGTTCAAACATTGCTTTGTTACTTTGTAAATCAAATATGATGCATTTGTGTGTGTTTTGTGGTCTTTAACTAGCACATTGTTGGACATTTTTTTATCCAGGGAAATAGTTGGTTATGGGAGGTTGGTGGAGTGAAGCTTTTGGTTGATCCGATATTGGTTGGTAACTTGGATTTCGGAATACCTTTGCTTTATGATGCTAGCAAGAAATACTTGAAGAATTTTCAGGTACATTTGTTAACGTCTTGAACTATTATATATCAAGTGAATGCCCGTGAATTATTATGTTTATGCTATTAAAGCTTGTAAGATTGACTATAGTTTTTGAGGGTGTTTAAAAACTGAGGTCAAAAGGACTATTTTAACCTCAATATTGATATCGAACTTATCTGTTTTCCAGTTTAAATTGGCAATTGTGACAATACTAAGCATCCGGATTTTCTCTGTGACATTTGTAATAGAACTTAAGTCATGAATTATCATGCTTGACCTCAATATGTGAAAAGCTTATCTTTTACTCTTCTGATATCGAGAGTAGTAGCTAGCAGATGTACTTTTGATGTAAAATATTAGCTGATTCAGGATTCAGTCCAACTTAATTTTTTGTGTGAAACACCCTCATTTAAGAAGGTAGATATGGGAATACAACATAGTTATCGTTAGAATATTGGACTGGAATAGGAAAGGTTTAAATCAATAAACGATTTCAGAATGAACCAAGGACACAGTATAGTCAGTATCCTTAAGGACAATTAGCCCCAAGTATACGTTAATGATTTACAACTAAGCACCTCGTTTGATCTTCTTGATTTAAGGAGGGTGATAGGCATCAATCATATATATTACCCTTTCTTTCCGAATGTTCAGTTTCCCAATTCACTTTCTTTCCGAATTTGTTGTTATGGTCCTAACGTTGTGTAGTTTTATGCAGCTTACCGATCTTCCTGAAATTGATTGCATATTGATTACACAAAGCCTAGATGATCATTGCCATTTGAATACATTAAAGCCACTTTCTCAGAAGTTACCGAATGTTAGAGTAGTAGCCACTCCAAATGCAAAGACACTCTTGGATCCTCTATTCACCAATGTAAGTATAACAATCCACTCTATATTCTCAAAATACTAAGTGTCATTAAAATGTCGATAAAATGCACATTTCAGGTCGTATATTTAGAACCTGGACAAAACTATGAAATTCAAACAAGCAACAGTTCATATGTCAAAGTACGGGCAACCGCTGGCCCGGTTCTTGGTCCTCCTTGGCAACGCCCCGAAAACGGGTACCTATTACTTTATACTCCATATTTATTTATCTTTTCTAAAAATGAGGTAATCACTTATGTTAAGCTTGATATGCTTACTAGGTATATTGTCACTTCACCACAAGGGCAGCTGAGTCTCTACTATGAACCACATTGTGTATACGACCAAGAGATTATTGGAAAAGAACGTGCTGATATTGTTATTACGCCTGTTATAAAGCAGCTATTGCCTAGTTTTACTTTAGTGTCAGGACAGGAAGATGCTGTTAAACTTGCAAAATTGCTACATTCCAAGTAATTTAACGAGAATTTTAATGACGTTATTCTAAGTGGAAACGGATATAGTTTTGCCCTGACTCTTTCTTTTATGTATGTACAGATATGTTGTGCCAATGAAAAATGGAGATCTTGATAGTAAAGGCGTTCTTGCAAGTATAGTGAAGTCTGATGGAACCATAGAATCATTTAAGGTATAAATTAGCTAATCTCAAATACCCTTATAGTTCGTAAATTTTACAAGTTATGGTAGTATTGTTCCAATAATACAAGAAAGAAAACTATTTCATTTCACAAGTGAAGAACCGGTTAACTTTGCAATGCAGGAGCTTTTATTAAAGGAACTACCCGATGTCACGACACTTGAGCCCATCCCTGGTGTACCCCTTGCTATACCATGAAACTTCTTTTTGTAGTGTACTAAACTACTAGTAATAGAGTACAACAGATGAAAAATACTGTAATGTCAATACGTAGCTGAATTGCTGGTGGTAATAGATTCTACATGTATATGCAGAGCTTATGTTTGTAAACTCTAGCCTTCCCTTCTGGTACTAAAGTTTAAAGTTTGTATATAGTTAATAAATAAATGTATACGTGAAAGTTAACTTATCGCTTAGTTTGGATTCAGAAAAAACCACGTCTTCTGCTGTTAACTTTCTGGTCACGTTTAGTTTGGTTTTTGTTTTCTACCTTGTCTGATCGTGCGCGTCTTAAGAACACCTATGATTCGAGTGATTCTGCAACACCGAGTACGAATTTTTATGGTTTGGTTGGCTCTAACAAAAGTATTTTTCTATACCCTTGTTTGTTCGTTTTGCTATTGTTTACAGTTTTTCCTTAAAAACATAATTCATTTTGTTGTAAAAGCTGATTGCCAAACACAATCCACAAAAGGTGTAGATGAGCGGAACATCCTGGCCCAAGTGTCTTTTGGCATCAGCTATTCTCTACCCCAAAAAAATAGCTTCAGCAACTCTTCAGGCTCATAGGAGCACCAACTCTAGTGAGCACGAGCCGAGACTTGAACCCATGACCTTTTTATCCACAAAATCTCTCCGGTAGACTCATAGGTTTTTCATAAATGGGTACCAATTGAGCTAAATCCTTTCGATTATAACACAATACGAATTTTCCAAATCAGATATATTTTTTTAGAAATTTAGGAAAGATGTATCATGTGAAAAGATCATGTCTCTAGATATTATAAAAGACTTGATATCAATATAATAAGAAATACATGGATCTTGACTTATAAAAAAGTCTTTGCTTCATTGCTTTACTCTTTCATTTAACAATACTAAATAGTTGACCATATAAATAGGATAGGCTAGTACGGTGGCTTAAGGCTCGCCACTTCTTACCTCTCTCCTTTTCATTTGCTCTTCATCATACCACCCCCCCTTGCCATTTCTAATTTTTTTGGTAACTCGCCACTGCAGTGGCGAGTTTAATTAAAAAAAAACGTTTGTATTATTATTATATTTAATAATGTATGTGTTTGTGTGTGAGTGGTGAGACCCAAGTGAAGATGTGAAGGTGTGTTATGAGTGAAGTGGTATTTTTGAGTGGAAGTGAAAAGCTGATGTGGCAGCCTGTGGGGCCCGTTTTGTTTTGTGGCTTAAGCCACCGTACCCTACCCTCTAATTGATCACTAACCCTTCTGAGTTTTGACCCTATTCATATTTAATGTGATCTTGAGAAGTATAGTAACAGAGTGTGGTAAAAAAATTGGTAACTAGTAAATACAAAAGGTGTTAAAACATTTAGAGGTTTGTGTTGCCAAGATTTGTTTACATATTGTCGATACTCATCCAAGAGTGTCAGGTACCATGACTCAAGTCAAATCCACTAGCATCTTCAGTTAAGGCAGAGAACCCAAAACTCGGCTAGTATCATCGGGTCACATAGTATACATGGCCATATATAACAACGTGAATCTTTATACCATAGACTATTATAAGTTGCGCTTATCTGAAGTCTTGAATATTTTCTTTATAACAACGTGAATCTTTATACTATATAGACTACTATAGTATACACACATTAAAGATGCATCAATTTAAATACAGTAAGATGCAACCAAACCCAAACGCGGCTAGTATCATCAGGTCACGTAGTATACACAGTATATCACCTAGCATACACGATCATATATTAAGACGTGAACCTTTATACTAAAGACTATTATAAGTTGCGTTTATCTGAAGTCTTGAATATTTAATTTTTATACCGTACTACTATTATAAGTGGCGCTTATCTGAAACTCTCGAATATTCCCTTGCGCAAATTTAATGCACGATTTGCTGTTATAGCAAAAGAGACAAATGACCTTTCATTCACTCAAGAGTCGTATTCATTTTTTTTTTAACGGCGATTTATTAAAACACTAGCAAGGAATTAGATCAAACAAGAACAATATAAGGGTTCTTAAGCCAATCGTCCCACTTGAACGACGCTTTACATCTGAATTACACCAATAAAAAGAACTAGAAACTAAATTATCAAATATCAGCGCCTTTTCAGGGATCTTCTTATCAAACAGAAGCTTGTTGCGAAATATTACCTATTTCAAATATTAGTCGTATTCATTCTTTGAGCAATAAATTAGTCGTATTCATTCTTTGAGCACCTATTTCAAATATTACCTGTAATTTTTTAATTTCTATTTTTGTACAAATTACTAGGGCTAGTAATACAATTAAAAATACCGTCAAAATTACAATAAATGTTACACTTAGCATAAAAATTTACGAGATATTTAGAAAAACTATAAAGTCGTTTGTTATATATTCTTTGTCTTTTACTTATTCTCTAGATACAAATCTTTATGTATTTGATGCCTATATATCATACATGCAATTATATACGCGTGCAAGTACATACATATCAGATGCGCTTAACACGTGGAATATTTAAGAGTGGTAAACGTTATAATTTTTAATGCTCGTTTGACAAACAACAAGTAACTTTATTTACTTTTTTTTAGAACGGTATAACTTTATCTACTTTTTCAAATCATTTTCTAACACTCTATGAAATACCGAGTACATTTTTATGAACGTTGAGCATTTGAAAGCTGTTTTACACCTAACACTTAAAAAAAAAAAATCTATTACATTAAGGTAACCAACTTTGCTTGTTGCTACTTTTTGTCCAACAAACATGAATAATTCAGAGGTACATATATAAAAACAAAAACTTTACCAACCTTTTTTTAAATCAATTAATTGTCCTTTCAAAGAAAAAAATAACACAATGTGTGGACATATAAAGACAATCATATCATGTAAAAGATAAATATGCATTAATAATAATATGTTTGTAAGAGGTGAGATCCATAAAGAACATGGTCATCTTAAAGAACAAATGGGTGAATCCTAACCACTCATTTTTTCATCATAATAAAAAAACCCACTTTCCATCTTTTTCTTAAAACTCAAATATCTAGCAAACGATAAATCGTTAAACGACCAAAAATACACCATCGCGACGAGTATTTTTTTATCTTTCTATAGAGGGGCACTTCCATATACTTTTGACGAACTTTTAAATTTTTATTTTTTTTCAAATCCACGTCTGAAAAAATCAAAATTATTTTAAAAGAAATGGACATGTGATTGGTGATACAAATCACATGATTTTTTATCAGACGTTATGTGAAAAAAAAAATGAGGAAAAAAATCCGTCGAAAGTATCGCGACGAGTATTTTTTTTATCTTTTTATAAAGGGGCACTTCTATATACTTTCGACGACTTTTTTATTTTTCGATTTTTTTTTCCAGTAACGTCTGAAAAAATCACATGTGATTTGTATCACAAATCACATGCGATTTTTTCAGACGTGGTTGAAAAAAAATCGAGAAAAAAGTTTGTCGAAAGTATCGCGACGAGTATTTTTTTTTATCTTTTTATAGACTTAGATCATGGCACTTCTATATACTTTCGACGAACTTTTTTTTTCCGAATTTTTTTTCACTCACGTCTGAAAAAATCACATGTGATTTGTATCAAAATCACATGTGATTTCGTAAAATCACATGTGATTTTTTCAGACGTGATTGAAAAAAATAATCGAAAAAAAAGTTCTTCGAAAGTATATAGAAGTGCCCCTCTATAGAAAGATGATTTAATTCTCGTCGCGATGGTATGTTTCGTTTTGCGTAACGATTAACGGTTTGTGAGATATTTAATTTTAAAAAAATAGGATGAAAGTGGGTTTTTTAATTAAATTAAAATAAAAATTAATCTAAACCATTAGATGAAAATAAAATGGATGGTTGAGATGAAGTGGATTGTTCTTTGATTAGATAGTGTTCTACATAGAACTTTTCTCATGTTTGTATATGAAAATATTAATAAAAAAAACGTATATGACAGTTTTAATGATTGATGATTAAGAAGATAATACCACATTTGGTTTGACGTTTTCTATTCTATTCATTCTTTAACTTGTAGTAGCCTTTTGTAGGTAAAACAATGTACTGTATGAAAAGTTTAAGTAAATGGGTCGATTTCGTGTTGAAATTGTTGGGAATTTGCTTCTAAAACATAAAAGCATCGCTATCGACGTGCATACACTTGTTTAAACTTCGTCAAACCATCTTATCGGATAAAAAATTTAAGAAAATTAAAATAGTCACCGTTGATTAACAAAGATAAGCAAATCGTACATCAATCGTTATCAAGATTACTTAATTAGATTTTGAAAAAGACTGCGAATCTTGGTTTATAATTATCAATCCTGCAACATAATATCTTCAAGACATACTCTATATCAATATGTGATTAACATTTTGAATCATTAATGTATTGCCGAAAAACACTATGGTTGCGTTTAGTTGGAGAAAAAAATTTCATAATTTTGTATTTTCAGATTTGTAAAAAAAAAGGAGAAGATTTATTTTTTCACAAAACATAGAAAACTCGTTCATGTGATATTGTTTTTCATTCTCAAGAAAACAAGAGGGGTTACAAAGAAAACCAAGAAAATAAATAAAATGTGTTTTGTAGTTTCCCTTGTTAAGTTGTGAAATGCATGTTTTGTGTTTTGTAGAGAAATTTGTTGGAAAACAATGATGTGATGACTTGTTTTCCACAAAACATTTTGTGGAAACAAATGTGTTTTCCCCCAACTAAACGCACCCTAAGAGTTTATTTCCAAAAAGTTAACAATTATATATACCTTAGAGACCTAGGTGCAGTAACGTCGGCAACGGCGTTTGGCTGCGTTGCCCGGCGTTACTACACCGCAAGCCGGCGTTGCCCAACGCCGTTGGGCTCGGCGTTGGGGTGTATTTTCTTTTAAAAAAAATATCGTTTTGCCTCCTCCAACGCTATAAAGCTGTTTTTTAATTCCACCCCTTATTTTTGCAAGTTACAAAAACCCCTCTAAACGCTAGTTATAAAATTCTTTTTTTGGAAATAAATTAAAAAAAAAAACAACCCCTAACGGCTATTTGTTTTCAAAAAAAATAATATTTCCATGTTTTGCCCCCGCCGCCCCCCCCCCACACAACTCCTTTATAAATACTCAATACCTCTATAATATTTTCTCACAAAAAACACACATTTAAAACAAAAAACACACATTTACAACAAAAAACCACTATTTACAAACCTCTTCACAATGAATCAAAATCAAATATGGTCGAAACCGTTTTTGATATCGCTGTGAGGAAACCGACGCAAATCTATTTACAAAAAGCAACCGGAGTAAGAGCACGAATGGCTACAACAACAAGAAGCTCAACCACGATTGACCCGTACCCCGATCTTCCGTGACCGTGAAGATGCCGAAAGACGTCTACGGGCCGATTATTTTGATGATCACTTGTAAGTATCCGATATACAATTCTCGAAAGAAGATTTCGTATTGAGCCGTAAACTTTTCTAAAAAATTGTCAATCAATTGGCATTTTAAGTTATACGCTAATCCTCCTCCACCACATTTTATTTCTTCACATCTCGACTCGATTGTACGGGTCGAATGAAGTATTATTGCTCTTATGAAGTGCACAACGCCATAGAACCCAAATGGGACACAGACAGCACACCCACGCGTTTGATGAATATTGTGCAAATATGATGTATACAGCACGAGATGCACTTATTTTCTTTAATATGTTCATCATGGAAATGTATAATGCCGAAGTATTTAAGAAAGCCAACATCTAAGACGTTGTCAAAAAAGAATACAACAAAAGCATCACAATGTTCATTGGTTTTCCGAGAATGCTTGGATTATTGATTGTATGCACTGGGAAAGGAAAAATTATCCAGTGCATGGCAATGGTCCAATAACGGATAGGGGTGATAAAAAATACCCTACCTATAATGCTTAAGCTGTAGCTTCGCAAAGATTTTATGGATTTGCATGCGTTTATATTGGATGCGGGTGCGAATAACGATATTAATGTTTTAGATAATTCTCCGTTATCCGACCGACCTAATAGATGACTTAGCCCTGTGGTTCCGTATGTGGTACACAAGTTGATAATCGTAATGGGTATTACTTTGGCCGATGGAATTTACCCAAGTGGACAAGTTTCGTCAAATTCATTTTACGGTTGCAACTGATGCCGAAGCATGCATACGCTAAACAGCGTTCAAGAAAGTGCACGAAAAATGTCCGAACGTGCTTTCGTGTTTCTCCAAGGACTGTTGGACTTATTCACAACCCGTCCCGAGCATACGAACAGGTCAACACGTAGCGTAAAACATTATGGCTGGCATCATAATGCATAACATGATTTTTTAGAAGATCAAAATATGTCGTTGTATTGACTGAAACATTTGTATTCTAGATCCCGCAAGGTCAATGCATAACAATGAGGGATCGATCGAAACGTGAAACCCAAAGACTCTTAAAATAAAAGAATTAAAGACAAGGATACCAATTAGTCAATCCAACAAAACCTTATAACCCATATTTGGCACGAATTTAAGAAGCAATCGAAAGGAAGATTCGTCCCGCCGGGCGTAATTTTTCTTAGAAAATATCTCTTCTCATATTTTCTAAATAATATCTTTCTCTTTTTCTCTCATCTCTCTCTCTTCTTTCTCTCTCTAAATAATTATCTCTTTTCTAGTTTCTTGGTTCGATCCGTGTTGTGTAATATAAAGTGAAAGTGTAGATCGGGATCCTACAACTAGCTAATCAATGGTGTAAGGAAATAGTATACATACTCTATATCAATATGTGATTAGCATTTTGAATCATTAATGTATTGCCTAAAAACACTAAAAGAGTTTATTTCCAAAAAGTAAAGGGGTGCCACATCAAGCCGTCGTGCTCAAGTCGTGAGAAAAGTGGTGCCATATCACCACTTCTTCCCATAACACCAAAACACCAAAACAGGCTCTCTAGTAAACACCACAATTTCTAGTGTTATGGTGACCCCACATTTCTTAAAAAGTAAAAAAAAAAAAGTTTAATAATGCACAAAAACGTCAAAACACGAGAACGCCAGACACGGTACAATGTCTGACATTTTCGTGCTGCGTTTTTCGAGACCATCTCGACTGGCTATATCGACGCCAAACACGAAAACCCTACACATGTTGTGGTCTTGGCGTTTTCATGTGGCGTTTTCCCAAAACGCCAAAAAAACTTAACCCGTACCGTGTGCTATTGTGACAGCTTAAGAACGTCTAGTTACAAGCAATTATGTTAATTAAATGCATAAGTAGGTCATGCATGAATTTTAATAATAAACGGAATCTAAGATGATAATATATAAAAATGAAGAATATACTCCACCAATAGCCACTGACTATTTTTTTCCCTTAAAAATGGCACCCGATTAGCCGAATATTCGGATATATACCCACTTAAAAAACTTGATATAAATAAATAATTATTAATTAGGATGGTCCCGAATAATATTTTACTATGTTATCCTATTTCTAAGGAATTGGTTTTTTCCTTTGTATTATTTTTCAACGTGCCAATATAACAATTTCGTTTTCATAGTAATTTATTGAACGTGTTGAGTTATCACATCACAATTGGAAATTAAATAAGAAAATTATGAATAGAGAACATTATTACAAATTACAAGTTACCGGTTACTATAGTACTATCGTAATGTTATACACTTTGTTTATGAGTGTTTGTTTGGAGAGAAAAGTAGAAAATTGAAAAGTATACAAAAAGAATATTATGTCAGTATTTTTTGAAAAGAAGAAAAGAAGTGAGTAAATTATCAAATTTTTCCTTCTAATTTTCTTTTTAAATTGAGACGATTAGTAGAGAAAATGATTTTAAAGCATGATTTGATTAATTTGGTTCAATCTCTTTTATTTTCTTTCCAACTTAGGAACATAAAACTAAAAACCAATTTTTTTTCTTTCATTATTAACTCTATGTCTGTTCTCTGCGTTTTACACTAAAAACAGAGCAATATCATGTTCTTATAGCTCCCCCTTTTGTTAACTAATATGATTTTTACCCTTATTGACAACGTATGATAGTTTTTCTATCGTTTTGTTGTTTCATATTTTGTGTTTTTCGATACTCATGTCTTTCAAACTTCATAACATTACCTTTGATAATACACTTGGCTTAATCAGATTCGTATTCTTTTGTATTTTTACTTTCCATTTTTTCCATTTTCTGTAATTCAAGTATTTATTACGTACTCTCTTTATATTTTAAATAATCTTGTCTGGTCAAACTTTATAACTTTACCCCATAATAATACATTTCAAACCATCAAATATTTTGTATCTTTTAAATAAAAGGGCGGGAGAGGGAGCGGGAGCGGGAGCGGGAGAGGGAGAGGGAGAGGGAGAGGGAGCGAGAGGGAGGGAGAGAGAGGGAGGGAGAGAGGGGGAGAGAGAGAGCGGGAGAGAGAGAGAGGGAGAGAGAGAGAGAGAGAGAGAGAGAGAGAGAGAGAGAGAGAGAGAGAGAGAGAGAGAGAGAGAGAGAGA